>JAMPIV010022518.1:675000-877500 GCA_024509875.1 Oreohelix idahoensis | reverse complement strand
TGCCCTGGAGGTTCCAGAACAAGAATTGCCTTGTAATGCTATCCACAAGTTTCCTCAGTGTGTGTCCTATCCATCGCCATCGTCTTCTTCTCATCGCTTGTTCCACTGGCACTTGTCTGGTTCTTGTCATCAGTTCTACGTTGATAACCTTGTCATACCATTTTAATCCCTCTGTTCTACGCAAGTACCCATTTATGAAAGTCTGTAGCTTTTTGGTTGTTGTCTTTGTTGTTCTCCATCTCTCAGAGCCATACAAAAGGACTGACTTCACATTTGAGTTGAAGATTCTTATTTTCGTGCTGGATCCGATTTCTCTTGATCTCCATATATTTCCCAATGATGCAATCCTCTTGCTTTTTGTATTCTTATTTTGATATCACTGTCTGTCCCTCCAACTTTGTGTATATTACTGCCAAGATATGTGTACGATTCTACATCTTGTATTTGTGTTTCTTCAACCCTGTTGTCATTACCTGCATTTATTCTTATTAGTTTTGTCTTCTCCCTGTGTATTTTCAGACCCAATTGCTGTGACCTCTCATCGAATGTTTTCAATTTGTCCTGCATCTGATTACAGTTATGGGACAGAGGAGTCAAGTCATCAGCAAATCCAGATCATCAAACTGCTTAGTCAGAGTCCACTGGATTCCATTTCTGTTGTGTGTTGTCGTTGTTCTCATAACTCAGTCTATTTCTAGTAAGAAAAGAAATGGAGACAAGAGGCATCCCTGTCGCACTTCCGTTCTTATCCCAAATGGTTCTGTAAGCTGTCCTTCGTGAAGAACTCTGCATGTCATGTCTTCATATGTTTTCTTTATTAAGTTAATGATCTTCAGGGAAACTCCATAATGCCTCATCAATTTCCAAAGTGATGCTCTGTCTACACTGTCAAATGCCTTTTCGTAGTCCACAAATCCGATGTATAGTGGTGAATTCCATTCCATACTTTGTTCAACTATTATTCTCAAAGTGGCTATCTGGTCTGTACAGGATCTGGTTTGTCATAAACCTGCTTGTTCATCTCTCAGTTTCTTGTCTATGGACTCTTTTAATCTCTGAAGGATAATCCTATTTAATACTTTTCCTGACACTGATAGTAACATTATTCCGCTATAATTTGTGCACTCTTGTAAATTTCCCTTCTTAGGCAACTTAACCAGATATCCTTCCTTCCATTCTGCTGGTATCTCTTACTTGTCCCAGACTTTACCAAGTAATTTATATAACATCTCTGTAGTCGTGTCGATATCTGCTTTGATGGCCTCTGATGGAATGCCATCAGGTCCAGACGCTTTTCCATCTCTTAGAAGCTTTATGGTTTTCTTTATTTCTTCCTTCGTTGGTCTTTCACCGTTAATTTGTAGCTCTTCTTCTGCTGGCTGGATGTCCTGGTGGTTTTGTGGAGCTGGTCTATTGAGAAGGTCCTCAAAATATTATGTCCACCTCTTCATTTGCTCTTGTATATTGCTGAGCAGTTTTCCATTCTTGTCTTTTATGAGGCAGCTTGTTTGCTTGTATTTCCCTGATAGCTTCTTTGTGCTGTTATACAGTTCTCTCATATATCCTTTGGCTGCAGCATCTTCTGCCTCTCTTGCCAACTCCTCAATATACTTCCCCTTGTCTCTTTTGATACTTCTTTTTACTTCTTTGTTTGCTTCTGTGTACACTTCTTGAGCCTTGGCTTTGGAACCTCGGGTTTTGCTTGTGTTTAACTCTGCTTTCTTGTTTTTTCTGTTTTTTATCTTATTGATGCTTTCTGTTGTTACCCATGCTTTTTGTTGTCGTTCCCTTTTCCCCAGTATTTCTTCACATCTAATTCCCTACAGTTTTGATTTGCTGACAGTAGTCTTCTGTATTCTCTACATCTTCCAGCTGTTGGAGCACTTGGAATTTGTTGGATATTGTGACCTCAAATTTGTCTCTTGTTTCTTGATTTCTTAGATGTCCTACATTAAATTGTTGTCTTTAATTTTGCATTGTTGCATATCTTTGGTTATCAGAAGGTGGTGATCTGATGTCACACCTGCTCCTCTTTTTACCTTTACATCCTGCAATGATGATCTAAACTTCTTGTTTATGCATATATGACTAATCTGATTTTCTGTTCTATGGTCTGGTGATATCCATGTGTATTATCTTATGTGGAAACATGCTTCCTCCTTTAGCCAGTTGATTTGAAGAACAGAAGTTTGAGAATAGTTCCCCATTTTCATTCATTATTCCTAGCCCATGTTTTCCCATGGCTTCTTCAAAGCCGATGTTGACTGTACCTATCTTTGCATTCATGTCACCCATCAAAATTGTGATGTCTCTTCTTTTTACTTTTTCCATAATTTCCTGTAGTCTAGAATAAAATGCTTCTTTCACAGACTCTTCTTTGTCATTAGTTGGTGCAGCATTCTTCTTGACTTCTGAATTATCTTGTGAACTTTCCCTTAATGTAGAAGCGTCATTACTCTTCTAACTACATCTCTGCCAAGAGTAATCTTGTGCAAAGGTAAACACATTTGACGACCCAGTTTACATACTCTTAAGTTTTGGCCACTGTTGGACAACTACATCAAAGCGGATTGGGGGGGGGGGGGGCAATCCGTGACAATCATCTCCAGCATGATTTTCAAAAACGGCGGATTAAGCGGCCAATTGCCACGTAAAAAGAAATAACACCTTAATGAAGACCGTAATAGAAAAAAAGAATTGAGGGAAAACGTGCAAGAGGAACACAGCGCTAAAAGTGGGAAGATACCATCATGAGATGGACAGAAAAGAGTCTTTCAGAGTGTACCATCAAGACAACAAACAGAAGACGGTGTAGATCCATTGTAACCGATGTGGAGATGGTAGCTAATGATGATGATAACAAAGCAATTAAAACTTACAAAATAGAATAAGTACATAAATAGAACAAGTACATTACATTACGATACAGATTAACGTTGAGCTTTATGGTGCTCAAACTGGCAGCTATCATTGTTCACACATAGTCGAAGTCTACTTGGCACACTGCGACACATTGTGTTGCAAAATTCTGTTTGAATCTGTTGGGAGTTAGAAAATGTAGTAGTTTGAATGCCCAGAACGTCGCTTCGCTCCCCCAGCCCATTAGCCACTCTATGTCACGTGACGAGACTGGCAGGAAAAGGATTGCAAGTGAGGCATGTGCAGGGAGAGAGAGAGAGAGAGAGAGAGAGAGAGAGAGAGAGAGAGAGTTTAGCAGCGAAGGGGGTGGAGAAAAAGGCGGCATTCAGTGACCAGCAGTTTTGGCTGTTGAGTTGTGTATCTGGGTGTGTGTGTGTATGGCCCATAAGATATATTCATGTATACAATATCCGTATATTTAAAGTATACAACTGTATTTCATATTTCAGTATTAAGAGGATTGTTTCATACACATGAGTGACTATTATTATTATTAATCTTGATTGTGCTCTAATTGCCTGACGACATCAATGGGTCTATCGTGAAGTTCTTCATGTTTATTAAAGTTATAAACCGTCACTCAGCAGTTATTACTTTCTTTGGAGAAAGAGACGTGTGCACAAAAGTAAACTAATACTTGTTTTCCAGGTACGTAAAGAAAGAACCCTGGACAGTAAATTTACATGAATATTGTATGTAAACAACATACACCTGCTAAACCCCAACACGAAACAAAAACGGCCTTCAACAGAATCCATTTAATTAAATGCATCAGTGAAAAATAAAACCAAGCTAATCAAAACTAAAGGTTAAAATAATGCAATACTTTGTGTATATCTAAATGCTAACAAAATATTAATAAAATAAACATGATAAAATATAAAATATAAATGTTATTAAAGTGTTAATTGTAACTAGAGGTTTTTCTTGCAGCGTCCAAGTTTGTACCGTACATTGAATGTGGGCACTGTCGTGTGAAATTCTAATCCACATATATAAATTAAAACGTAAATGTAAAGCCTAACAAATAAATTTAATAAAAGGAAAGAAGAATGGTAAAGAACAGTGCTGTCACAATGACTGTACGCGAAATCCAAGGTGCAGAGAGGCTGGGTGAGTTGCTAAATGTTGCAGAAAGGTATCAAGCGGCTCAGGCAGAGGTATCAGGTAACAAAAAGAAACAGGTAGAAAATTTTAGGGCACCACAGAACTTTAATAAATTTGATCCTAGAGATCAAAACAAAGGTAAGCACCAGTTAGATAGGCCACGGTATGACAATAAAAATAAAACCCCACAATTCGATGAAAGGAAATATGATGAAAGAAAATCTTTCAACCAAGGAAAAAGGTGGTGTAAAAATTGTAAGATGAACAATCATGACACTGACCATTGTAGAAGGAAACCTCCTCATTGTGCTGCTATGACATCTGGGAAAAAGGAAAAAAAGGTCAAACCTGCAGAACTACAGGAACCATACCACCCCCCAGTGTGTGAAGATGTCATCTGTAATGGTGTCACTATAAGGTGTTTATATGATACCGGTTTAGATTACGATTCCGTTGTGAGTTCTCACCTGGTGCAGGCAGATCAATACACCACAGAAACAGTGGAGATTCAAACTGCAACCAAGGATGTAGCTACCATGACACTTCCCGTCGCCCGGATAAAGGTGAAAACGCGATATGTGGAAGGAATCATAAAAGCAGCAGTGATAAATGAGCCAATCTACCCTCTGATATTGGGGTGTAGATATGTCTTCTTGGGGAATCCCAAGAGACCTGTGATATTGGCAACAGTGCAGACCAGATCACAGTCTAAAAAGGAGGAGGATAATCCAATAAATACTCATCCAGATGAGATGAGGAAGGCACAGGCTGAGGACAAAACACTCAAGCCGTGTTTCAAGAAGTTGCCCAAATCTCATACACCTCCAGGAAAGGGAGAATTTTATATGAAGAACAAGCTGATATATAGGAAGGCTGGATCTGAATCCAATGGTCACGGACAGCTGGTCCTTCCCACTTCATATAGGACTAAAGTGTTGGAACTAGGGCATGCGATTCCCTTCAGTGGTCATATGGGGATCAGCGCAACAGGACAGCGTATAGCTTGTCACTATTTCTGGCCAGGAATAACTGAAGATATCAAACGATATGTAAAATCCTGTCCAGAGTGCCAACGAGTAGCACCTAAACATTGGACTGCACCAGCAACTCTGGGGGAAATGCCCATAGTGGGAACACCCTTTGAGAGAGTTGCCGTGGATCTTGTGGGATCTCTCACCCGAACCAAGAGAAGGAACAGCTACATTCTGACTCTGGTGGACACTTGTTCTATGTGGGGAGAGGCGGTAGCCCTGTCATCGATTGATTCTAAACATGTGGCAGAGGCATTGCTCACAATTTTCACAAGGTTAGGCTTTCCCAATCAAATCTTGACTGATAATGGCTCTCAGTTCAAGGGGAAACTAACTGAAGAAGTTTTCAGGATCTTCCAGGCCAAACACTTCCATTGTAGTGTGTACCACCCCCAAGGGAACGGCCAAGTGGAAAGATTTAATGGCACGTTGATGTCGATCCTGAGAAAGTTGGCACACGAAAAACCAGATACGTGGGACCAGTACCTTCACGCCGCCCTCTTTGCTTATCGGGAGGTACCCCATAGTTCAACCGGTATGGCCCCGGCAACATTATTGTTTGGAAGGCCAATAAAAGGTCCACTCGAAGCTCTGTTAAGAACGTGGACTGATGAAAAAGCAGAGGAAAATATTACATCCTCATACCAATATGTGAATGAGCTGACCACTCGTTTAAAAACTGGCTGGAAACTTGCCAATGAAAATTTGAAACAAGCCAGGAAGAAACATGCTGCCTATTATAACAGGAAAGCTAAAGACAGAGATTTGGCTGTGGGAGAGAAGGTACTGCTTCTTCTCCCCGGTAGTCAGAATAAGTTACAAATTGGATGGCAAGGTCCATATACAGTTCTAGAGAAGGTGTCTAGAACCAATTATAAGATAGATAAGAAGGGGAAAGAAAAAATCTATCATGTGAATCTCCTGAAGAAATATTTGGAAAGAGAACATCAGGAAGATACACACTTGTTGACCTTGTCCATTGCCATGGAGATGAAAAAGGAACCACTTTCATCATTTGACAGCGGCACAGGTGAAAATCAGTACATATTTAACGAAAACTTAGAAAGAGAGAGTGCAACAGGTTCTAGATAATCATGCAGAGGTGTTAACAGACCGACCAGGGCATACAAACTTATTGGAATATGATATGAAGCTGATAGACCCCACACCTGTATGTATGAAACCCTATTCGATTCCTTTTGCTAAGGAGAAAGCTTTGAAGGAAGAGATAGACTATTTGTTGAAGGAAGGAATTATTTCACACAGTGAATCTTCGTATAGTTCCGGTGTTGTACTCTTAAGGAAGCCCTCTGGAGAACATAGACTCTGTATAGATTACAGGAGACTGAATGCTATTACAGAAGGACAGGTGGATCCATTGCCGGATACAAATCAGCTGTTTGCCAGACTAAATAAAGCTAAATATTTCTCAAAAGTGGATCTGAGTAAAGGATACTATCAGATTCCAGTAAAGCCTGAGGTTAGACCATACCTAGCTTTTAGTACCTCAGAAGGACACTATGAGTTTAATAGATTGCCATTTGGATTGAAGAATGCGCCTAGTGTCTTCTCTAGAATGATGAGAAAATTATTGGACCCTCTGAATAACCCATGCATCACCAATTTCATGGATGATATCCTTATAGCAACAGAAACATTTGAGGAACACATTGACTCTCTGAACATGCTGTTTAATCGACTTAGGGAAGCGAATTTAACAGCCTGACCAACCAAATGTTGCGTTGGATGTAAAGAATTGGAATTCTTGGGACACACAGTTTATCAGGGAAACATGACCCCTGACCCCAAGAATTTAGAGAAACTAAAGGAAGCCCCGAGACCACAAACCAAGAAAGACGTGAGATCCTTTGTCTCATTATGTGGTTTCTACCAAAAGTATATCAAAAACTTTAATTCCATATGTGCACCGTTAACTGATTTGACACGTAAGGGAAATCCAGATCGAATTACATGGACACCACAATGTGAAATGGCTTACCAGGAATTGAAGGAAAAGCTCACAAGCAAACCTATTTTGAAATTACCTGACTTAAGTCAAGAATTCATTGTAAGGACTGATGCCAGTAATATTGGGTTAGGTGCAAATCTGCTACAGAGATCAGATGCATTGGATGGGGAATTAAGCCCAGTGGCATATGCTAGCAGAAAGTTGAATAAAGCTGAAACCAATTACTCAACTAGCGAAAAGGAATGTCTTGCAGTAATATGGGCGATAAAGAAATTCAATATTTATCTGTATGGGAAGGCATTTAAGTTGCAAACGGATCACAAACCTTTGTCGTTTCTAGCACAGGCTAGACATGAGAATTCTAGATTACTCCGTTGGTCATTATTGATGCAGCCATTTGAGTTTAGCATAGAGTATATAAGTGGAAAAACAAATCTGGGAGCGGATTTTTTAAGCCGCCATCCGTGTGATGAGAATCACCCTAAACTCCAGGAAAAATAATAAATTTCTCTATGTGTATATAGAATTATAGACTGACATATAACGTCTGTTTTAAGTGGGGAGAATTTGTCGTGTGAAATTCTAATCCACATATATAAATTAAAACGTAAATGTAAAGCCTAACAAATAAATTTAATAAAAGGAAAGAAGAATGGTAAAGAACAGTGCTGTCACAATGACTGTACGCGAAATCCCCCTTGTTTTCTCCTTCGTCTGCAAATTGTAACGTTTTACGTTTAAAGTAAAAGCCTACTGCTTCAATACCCGCTTTCTACGATAAAACGTGTACTGCCTTTCTAAGAAAAACCTTGAGATACGCAAGCTGACCTATATTTAATATTCCATTCATGTCATTTTATACACTAAGTTACCATAAACGAAAGACAGATGGACTAAGGATAGAAAGAAAGGGAGGGGCTGAAAGCCGGAACGCAGGCAATACTACCACAGTCTCGCGATACACAATTACTACTAACACGCGTGTAAGGCCACAAGCACTAGCTTTTTTTCAAATCGACAGTGATAAAAAACACTACCCATACGAGTTAGGTTTTAAAAACTTACAAAACGCTTATTAGGAAACATGACATTATACTGGTTTACGTTTGAAAACATTACAGTACCCAGACACCACATCGTATTCGAAGTGAACAGGAGGTAGAAGAAAATGCATATTTTGAACGCAGCCCCTTAGCCCCATTAAATTTATATATTTGGGTTCCTTAGGACTTGCTGACAAAGAATATGTTAAACGTTACGCAAATAGTCTAGGAATTAACAAATTATAGCCAAAAGAAATAGTGAGGGATGTCAGACAACACCAAAATCAGAATCGCTCAGTGGCAGATTTTCACACCACCATTGTACGGGAAATAGGCTGACATGTTACCTCCTATTTGATTGGCGGAAAGTAAATGTAAGGCTAAACACGATTAGTCGGACTATAAATACTACTTCTTTGTTGCTAGGGGAAACAGTAGTAGGGTACTTTTTTTCAAACGCTTGTGTAAACATGGCACGATTGGTTAGACCCGCCAATATAGTCAATCAGAGGCGTCAGGTCAGCACCACATTTGCAAATAAACTTACTAAAGAACCAGTGCGTTGAGCGCCAGTGCATATTTTTCTAAATAAAAGCCTGGGACATCGGCAGATCGAAATTGTGCTATATTCATTGCCAGTCAACGTAACTGTGTATTATTCCATGAATTGTGGTAAGCTTGAAATATTTGATATCTTTTTAATGAAAATTTAATGTAAATTGATAATTTATGTCTGTATATATGTGTGGTTCAGTAGCGAACATGAGGTAAAGCCTATATAGTGCTCCAACCTGAACAGAAGGTGTCGGAGGAAAGTAAAACTACATGGAATTGCCAAACAGTACACTGACACCTATCTTATTGACTAGAAAGAAATAATGCTGGAATTGCAGAGGCGTAGTAACCATTAGGGAGGAGTATATACTGGTGAAAATTGTTTCAGATGAAGATAGCAGTTGGCCTACCGCTCTGAACTCAGTGTTTGTTATGTATTGTGTTCAGTCTGGAAATTTATTATAAATTAGTTCTGAAATAGGAGGTACAACCTTCTTGTTTCAGGGACCGTGGTCCTAAAGTTATTGAGCAGCACCTGGTCTGAGCTTTGCTGAACCTAGAGGCTGACAGCATACTCCTGCGTCCAGATAGTGACCAGTGAGGTGTCTCCAGAACACAGGGAGGCTATCGAGCAGAGGAGTCTTTTCCTGCCGCCATCACGAAAGATAAGCGTCTGTGGCCAGAGGAGCTCAACATTATGCCCCCCCTCAAAATCTGACTTTATAATAAAACAGAGGGAAAATACAGTGTTTAAATTGATAGGAACTGTGAACTTTTCCCCCTGCTATTTCCAAGATAAACAAACACTTGAAGTCATGATGACAAATAACAACATAGCTTGAAAAAACAAAACCAGTATTACCTCATATTACTACTACACAACTGACACACATAGGATAATATTAATAAAATATGTCACTACAAGGTTCATATTGATAAATTCTGTACATATAAATTGTAATTACAATTGATTGTGATTCCTGGTTCACTTTGTATTTGAATCAGGACACATATTTTAGTGAAAGTAATTAATACATATTTATATTTGAAAATTTACCAGTGCCTCATTTAAGATAGTCTTATAGAGTGTTAAATGTGTGTGAGTGTCACAGTGTTGTCAAGTGTGGTGGAATAAATTAAATTGTTTATCTGTCTGTTGTTGTTGTGACTTACACTTCATCATATACATACCCTAGACATTTAACGTAGTCATCACAATATTCCAGAATAATTCTGACTGAGGTATAATGTGGTAGCAAGTAAGGTTATCTGCAAAACACTACACCTATTAGATACAGATACCTTCACAGCTGATCTCAGTCAGTACACTAAGTCCCCTATAAATATTTATAACATCCCACTTTACCACATATATTGGGGTCTCGCTCCAGGGATATTGAACTTTCTCCTGTTATAGATATTGGGAATAAAAAGAATTAAAAGGTATCCTTGGGTGGAAATAAATAAGGTTGAGCTCTCAGTGCCTGTAGTGTCCTTAGATAATTATTGAAAGATTGAATTGTTTACAATTGCATGTTAGACAATGGCCGACTTGGCAAAATTTCGATCTGCTGCTGTACAGACTGCGAAAGAGTTAGGAATGGACGGGTAAATTATGATTGCTTATGTCACTGCTGAATGTGACAAATATATTGAACGGGAAGAAAGAAGATTAGAAAAAGAGGCCGAAAGAAAGTTAGAGGCTGAAAAAGAAATTAAGAGGTTGCAGATTGAGGCTGAGGCTAAGAGGTTGCAGATTGAGGCTGAGGCTAAGAGGTTGCAGATTGAGGCTGAGGCTAAGAGGTTGCAGATTGAGGCTGACAAAGAGGCTAAAGCATTGGAGGCAGAAAGAGAAGAGAAGAAATTAGCTGCAGAAAGAGAAGAGAAGAAATTGGAGGCAGAAAGAGAAGACAAAAGATTGGCTGCAGAAAGGGAAGACAAGCGATTAGCTGCAGAAAGGGAAGCAGAAGATAAAAGATTACAAAGGGAACATGAGTTACGACTAAGGGAGTTTGAGTTTCAAGGCCATGCTCCTGAAAATGGTGCCAGTCCCTTTGCCTCTGATGCCACTGCTAGTCAGGGAGCCTCAACCTCAGCTATGAATTTTCATTTAGATCATTTCGTTGAGAAAGACGATGATATTGAGAGCTATCTAAATAGATATGAACTATTAGCTACCACATATGGGTTAGAGAGAGAAAGGTGGAGCTTAAAGTTATCTCAAGGGCTTCGTGGGGCAGCTTATGAAGTTTTTGCCAAAATGAGCAGATGTGATCAGGAAAATTATGACATGTTAAAGCAGGCTCTTTTGTTAAGATATGAAAAGAACGCAGAATTTTATAGGAAAAAATTTAGGAATGCTAAACTACTGTCAGGTGAAACCTATCACCAGTTCTCTGCACGGTTAGAGACATACTTGGAGAAATGGACTTCTCTGGGGAAAACCCAAGATCTTAAGGAAATGGTCCTTATAGAACAACTAAGAGAGTCCATGGCTCCAGACCTGAGAAAGTTTCTCACGGAACAAGGTGCAGAGAGGCTGGGTGAGTTGCTAAATGTTGCAGAAAGGTATCAAGCGGCTCAGGCAGAGGTATCAGGTAACAAAAAGAAACAGGTAGAAAATTTTAGGGCACCACAGAACTTTAATAAATTTGATCCTAGAGATCAAAACAAAGGTAAGCACCAGTTTGATAGGCCACGGTATGACAATAAAAATAAAACCCCACAATTCGATGAAAGGAAATATGATGAAAGAAAATCTTTCAACCAAGGAAAAAGGTGGTGTAAAAATTGTAAGATGAACAATCATGACACTGACCATTGTAGAAGGAAACCTCCTCATTGTGCTGCTATGACATCTGGGAAAAGGAAAAAAAGGTCAAACCTGCAGAACTACAGGAACCATACCACCCCCCAGTGTGTGAAGATGTCATCTGTAATGGTGTCACTATAAGGTGTTTATATGATACCGGTTTAGATTACGATTCCGTTGTGAGTTCTCACCTGGTGCAGGCAGATCAATACACCACAGAAACAGTGGAGATTCAAACTGCAACCAAGGATGTAGCTACCATGACACTTCCCGTCGCCCGGATAAAGGTGAAAACGCGATATGTGGAAGGAATCATAAAAGCAGCAGTGATAAATGAGCCAATCTACCCTCTGATATTGGGGTGTAGATATGTCTTCTTGGGGAATCCCAAGAGACCTGTGATATTGGCAACAGTGCAGACCAGATCACAGTCTAAAAAGGAGGAGGATAATCCAATAAATACTCATCCAGATGAGATGAGGAAGGCACAGGCTGAGGACAAAACACTCAAGCCGTGTTTCAAGAAGTTGCCCAAATCTCATACACCTCCAGGAAAGGGAGAATTTTATATGAAGAACAAGCTGATATATAGGAAGGCTGGATCTGAATCCAATGGTCACGGACAGCTGGTCCTTCCCACTTCATATAGGACTAAAGTGTTGGAACTAGGGCATGCGATTCCCTTCAGTGGTCATATGGGGATCAGCGCAACAGGACAGCGTATAGCTTGTCACTATTTCTGGCCAGGAATAACTGAAGATATCAAACGATATGTAAAATCCTGTCCAGAGTGCCAACGAGTAGCACCTAAACATTGGACTGCACCAGCAACTCTGGGGGAAATGCCCATAGTGGGAACACCCTTTGAGAGAGTTGCCGTGGATCTTGTGGGATCTCTCACCCGAACCAAGAGAAGGAACAGCTACATTCTGACTCTGGTGGACACTTGTTCTATGTGGGGAGAGGCGGTAGCCCTGTCATCGATTGATTCTAAACATGTGGCAGAGGCATTGCTCACAATTTTCACAAGGTTAGGCTTTCCCAATCAAATCTTGACTGATAATGGCTCTCAGTTCAAGGGGAAACTAACTGAAGAAGTTTTCAGGATCTTCCAGGCCAAACACTTCCATTGTAGTGTGTACCACCCCCAAGGGAACGGCCAAGTGGAAAGATTTAATGGCACGTTGATGTCGATCCTGAGAAAGTTGGCACACGAAAAACCAGATACGTGGGACCAGTACCTTCACGCCGCCCTCTTTGCTTATCGGGAGGTACCCCATAGTTCAACCGGTATGGCCCCGGCAACATTATTGTTTGGAAGGCCAATAAAAGGTCCACTCGAAGCTCTGTTAAGAACGTGGACTGATGAAAAAGCAGAGGAAAATATTACATCCTCATACCAATATGTGAATGAGCTGACCACTCGTTTAAAAACTGGCTGGAAACTTGCCAATGAAAATTTGAAACAAGCCAGGAAGAAACATGCTGCCTATTATAACAGGAAAGCTAAAGACAGAGATTTGGCTGTGGGAGAGAAGGTACTGCTTCTTCTCCCCGGTAGTCAGAATAAGTTACAAATTGGATGGCAAGGTCCATATACAGTTCTAGAGAAGGTGTCTAGAACCAATTATAAGATAGATAAGAAGGGGAAAGAAAAAATCTATCATGTGAATCTCCTGAAGAAATATTTGGAAAGAGAACATCAGGAAGAGACACACTTGTTGACCTTGTCCATTGCCATGGAGATGAAAAAGGAACCACTTTCATCATTTGAATATCCATTACACCCCTGTGAGACAGCGGCACAGGTGAAAATCAGTACACATTTAACGAAAACTCAGAAAGAGAGAGTGCAACAGGTTCTAGATAATCATGCAGAGGTGTTAACAGACCGACCAGGGCATACAAACTTATTGGAATATGATATGAAGCTGATAGACCCCACACCTGTATGTATGAAACCCTATTCGATTCCTTTTGCTAAGGAGAAAGCTTTGAAGGAAGAGATAGACTATTTGTTGAAGGAAGGAATTATTTCACACAGTGAATCTTCGTATAGTTCCGGTGTTGTACTCTTAAGGAAGCCCTCTGGAGAACATAGACTCTGTATAGATTACAGGAGACTGAATGCTATTACAGAAGGACAGGTGGATCCATTGCCGGATACAAATCAGCTGTTTGCCAGACTAAATAAAGCTAAATATTTCTCAAAAGTGGATCTGAGTAAAGGATACTATCAGATTCCAGTAAAGCCTGAGGTTAGACCATACCTAGCTTTTAGTACCTCAGAAGGACACTATGAGTTTAATAGATTGCCATTTGGATTGAAGAATGCGCCTAGTGTCTTCTCTAGAATGATGAGAAAATTATTGGACCCTCTGAATAACCCATGCATCACCAATTTCATGGATGATATCCTTATAGCAACAGAAACATTTGAGGAACACATTGACTCTCTGAACATGCTGTTTAATCGACTTAGGGAAGCGAATTTAACAGCCTGACCAACCAAATGTTGCGTTGGATGTAAAGAATTGGAATTCTTGGGACACACAGTTTATCAGGGAAACATGACCCCTGACCCCAAGAATTTAGAGAAACTAAAGAAAGCCCCGAGACCACAAACCAAGAAAGACGTGAGATCCTTTGTCTCATTATGTGGTTTCTACCAAAAGTATATCAAAAACTTTAATTCCATATGTGCACCGTTAACTGATTTGACACGTAAGGGAAATCCAGATCGAATTACATGGACACCACAATGTGAAATGGCTTACCAGGAATTGAAGGAAAAGCTCACAAGCAAACCTATTTTGAAATTACCTGACTTAAGTCAAGAATTCATTGTAAGGACTGATGCCAGTAATATTGGGTTAGGTGCAAATCTGCTACAGAGATCAGATGCATTGGATGGGGAATTAAGCCCAGTGGCATATGCTAGCAGAAAGTTGAATAAAGCTGAAACCAATTACTCAACTAGCGAAAAGGAATGTCTTGCAGTAATATGGGCGATAAAGAAATTCAATATTTATCTGTATGGGAAGGCATTTAAGTTGCAAACGGATCACAAACCTTTGTCGTTTCTAGCACAGGCTAGACATGAGAATTCTAGATTACTCCGTTGGTCATTATTGATGCAGCCATTTGAGTTTAGCATAGAGTATATAAGTGGAAAAACAAATCTGGGAGCGGATTTTTTAAGCCGCCATCCGTGTGATGAGAATCACCCTAAACTCCAGGAAAAATAATAAATTTCTCTATGTGTATATAGAATTATAGACTGACATATAACGTCTGTTTTAAGTGGGGAGAATTTGTCGTGTGAAATTCTAATCCACATATATAAATTAAAACGTAAATGTAAAGCCTAACAAATAAATTTAATAAAAGGAAAGAAGAATGGTAAAGAACAGTGCTGTCACAATGACTGTACGCGAAATCCCCCTTGTTTTCTCCTTCGTCTGCAAATTGTAACGTTTTACGTTTAAAGTAAAAGCCTACTGCTTCAATACCCGCTTTCTACGATAAAACGTGTACTGCCTTTCTAAGAAAAACCTTGAGATACGCAAGCTGACCTATATTTAATATTCCATTCATGTCATTTTATACACTAAGTTACCATAAACGAAAGACAGATGAACTAAGGATAGAAAGAAAGGGAGGGGCTGAAAGCCGGAACGCAGGCAATACTACCACAGTCTCGCGATACACAATTACTACTAACACGCGTGTAAGGCCACAAGCACTAGCTTTTTTTCAAATCGACAGTGATAAAAAAACACTACCCATACGAGTTAGGTTTTAAAAACTTACAAAACGCTTATTAGGAAACATGACATTATACTGGTTTACGTTTGAAAACATTACAGTACCCAGACACCACATCGTATTCGAAGTGAACAGGAGGTAGAAGAAAATGCATATTTTGAACGCAGCCCCTTAGCCCCATTAAATTTATATATTTGGGTTCCTTAGGACTTGCTGACAAAGAATATGTTAAACGTTACGCAAATAGTCTAGGAATTAACAAATTATAGCCAAAAGAAATAGTGAGGGATGTCAGACAACACCAAAATCAGAATCGCTCAGTGGCAGATTTTCACACCACCATTGTACGGGAAATAGGCTGACATGTTACCTCCTATTTGATTGGCGGAAAGTAAATGTAAGGCTAAACACGATTAGTCGGACTATAAATACTACTTCTTTGTTGCTAGGGGAAACAGTAGTAGGGTACTTTTTTTCAAACGCTTGTGTAAACATGGCACGATTGGTTAGACCCGCCAATATAGTCAATCAGAGGCGTCAGGTCAGCACCACATTTTCAAATAAACTTACTAAAGAACCAGTGCGTTGAGCGCCAGTGCATATTTTTCTAAATAAAAGCCTGGGACATCGGCAGATCGAAATTGTGCTATATTCATTGCCAGTCAACGTAACTGTGTATTATTCCATGAATTGTGGTAAGCTTGAAATATTTGATATCTTTTTAATGAAAATTGAATGTAAATTGATAATTTATGTCTGTATATATGTGTGGTTCAGTAGCGAACATGAGGTAAAGCCTATATAGTGCTCCAACCTGAACAGAAGGTGTCGGAGGAAAGTAAAACTACATGGAATTGCCAAACAGTACACTGACACCTATCTTATTGACTAGAAAGAAATAATGCTGGAATTGCAGAGGCGTAGTAACCATTAGGGAGGAGTATACTGGTGAAAATTGTTTCAGATGAAGATAGCAGTTGGCCTACCGCTCTGAACTCAGTGTTTGTTATGTATTGTGTTCAGTCTGGAAATTTATTATAAATTAGTTCTGAAATAGGAGGTACAACCTTCTTGTTTCAGGGACCGTGGTCCTAAAGTTATTGAGCAGCACCTGGTCTGAGCTTTGCTGAACCTAGAGGCTGACAGCATACTCCTGGGTCCAGATAGTGACCAGTGAGGTGTCTCCAGAACACAGGGAGGCTATCGAGCAGAGGAGTCTTTTCCTGCCGCCATCACGAAAGATAAGCGTCTGTGGCCAGAGGAGCTCAACATTATGCCCCCCCCCCCCCCTCAAAATCTGACTTTATAATAAAACAGAGGGAAAATACAGTGTTTAAATTGATAGGAACTGTGAACTTTTCCCCCTGCTATTTCCAAGATAAACAAACACTTGAAGTCATGATGACAAATAACAACATAGCTTGAAAAAACAAAACCAGTATTACCTCATATTACTACTACACAACTGACACACATAGGATAATATTAATAAAATATGTCACTACAAGGTTCATATTGATAAATTCTGTACATATAAATTGTAATTACAATTGATTGTGATTCCTGGTTCACTTTGTATTTGAATCAGGACACATATTTTAGTGAAAGTAATTAATACATATTTATATTTGAAAATTTACCAGTGCCTCATTTAAGATAGTCTTATAGAGTGTTAAATGTGTGTGAGTGTCACAGTGTTGTCAAGTGTGGTGGAATAAATTAAATTGTTTATCTGTCTGTTGTTGTTGTGACTTACACTTCATCATATACATACCCTAGACATTTAACGTAGTCATCACAATATTCCAGAATAATTCTGACTGAGGTATAATGTGGTAGCAAGTAAGGTTATCTGCAAAACACTACACCTATTAGATACAGATACCTTCACAGCTGATCTCAGTCAGTACACTAAGTCCCCTATAAATATTTATAACATCCCACTTTACCACAGGCACATGGTAAATCTAATCTGCCGACACTTCTTCTTCAAGTACCATGCCAAGTGGCGTAGGAGATCATGTCTCTCCACAACTTCCTGTCTCCAGTACAATTTATCAATTCTGCTGTTGACTTCTTTTCATGCAACGATGACAAACTGTCCAGTATTTGCTCTCTGTAGCGAGAGGTGTATATAGATGCTGTGATAGTATTGACAGAAGTAATGTTCTCTCCTGAAAAATGGTGAAGTCCCAGTATCTAGGGTTCACTGGTCTCACCCTCACAAGAAGATCAAGGCTGTGAATAATCTGTGGCAAGGATTAGATATAGACAAGCAGATTATACTGGGGCCCTCTCACCTTTTGATCCCTATGATGTACTTATTTAACTTTGAAAATAGAACTGTAACTCAACTTTGAATAAAAGAAATTAATAACTCAAGTGGTTTACAATTCAATTAATTTATTATCTACACTATGTACTATTGTGATGATGGGTGAATGTTGAGGCAATGGTGATTATGGTAGAGTATGTACATTCCAATCTATTTGTTATATACACTAAAAACAAGATCCACTTTGGATCTTATTAAGTAACAAGTTCATTTACACTCTATCTTGTCCACCACGAATTTTCACCGTCCTTCTGTATTTATTTGAATAGAGAACAAATAAAGTTTATCTGTCTCTCCTATCTTTACAGCTCAAGTTCATCATTTAAAACATTCTGTTGACAGCAGTAGCTTGTGGCTCACACTGGTTACTAGATTCATGAAACTTATCTCAGGTCCAAGTCAGTTGCACTTTAATAACACACTGATAGTCTGTTCTGCAAACTCCCAAACAGTAAGGGGAATGACAGTAATAGGCTCCTTCTATCTCTGGGCTTCACATACAGCAGGATATAAGAACCTCATAAGCATGATCACACTTGTGGTATGTGCACTAGGATCCCTCTAAGAATCTTTCTCCAACACAGAATTACACATTTAGTGAAGATGCCTGCCTGCATACAGTCAAAAATGGCTTGGCAATGACAGTGCTCTACTCTGCTTCTTCTGGCTGGGCTTAACAAGGTTGTGTGTGATAAATGAATTTCGAAACTGCCACCCTTATATATCAGTGGTGCGTACGTTCGAGGGAGTCGTTTCCGACTGGCCAGAAATAATTCTAGAAAATGCCGTCTATGGGCTCATTGTGTGTAACCTTGCATCTATTAAGGCTTGTATCTCTTAAATGGCCTGGGTTATCACCGTCTGGTCAATATCCTTCAAAATCCCCTGCAACAAACTTCAAATCCATTCCTTCATATTAGCTTTCCATGTGGGCATGCAGTCTAAATAAATTTTTAAAGATTAACACTAGGTTTACATTCGAAGCCGAATTGGGAGCCGCGGTAGCATAGTGGTTAGTGCACTGGCTTCCTAGCTCAGTGGTCTATGGTTCGATCCCCAGATGAGGTGGGATTTTTTTAGGCTGCAAACGGCTCCTGGGTCGACCCAGCCCCAATTGGGTACCAGAGCAACTCTGGGAAGGTTAAGGCGGCCGGCGTGATGCTGACCACATCACCCCTAGTGTGCCGATGGTCAAGAAATATGGGCCTAACACCATATTCCCAATATGCCTCAATGGGCGTGCAACGGGATCCTTTACCTCCTCCTTACATTCGAAAATGGCCATCTCACAAACTTATCGATATTTCAGTAGCTACATCCTGCTTACCAATTTCCTTTTAGATTTCCATGTATGAACATTCCCACTAGCGAACTCAATTATTATTATTGTAACACCAACAGACCACAATGTTCCGCCTGAGAACCGGCCACTGCAGATTACTAGGACATCTCTATCGCCTCAAGATATCCCACACAAATGAATGCCCATGCGGAACAGGAATCCAGACCCCAGAACACATTCTCCAGAACTGTCCAACCCACGATGAACCGCGACGTGCGACCTGGCCAAGGGGTGCTGAGCTCCAGCAGAAGCTATGGGGCTGCCGCGCCGACCTGGTAAAGACTGTGGACTTCGTCCTGGCGACAGGCCTGCAGATTTAGCATGACTACAAACTGAACACCAGAAGAAGAAGAAGTCCTTTAAGAAATTCCATTCGTCCCTATGCACAAATTGCTTCGTCATGATGACGGTATTGCCTTTCCTCTCCTTCCCCGGCGAGGTTAAGACTGTGCATGCGTCTGCTAGTACTGTGGCGATTAACCCTTGGGCGATGCAGTGTGTTTACATACTAAAAGCTAACTAAGCGTATTTTTACATTATGCTACACTCTCTTTGTCTTCCCCTATCTCTTTTTCCTTCAGTCTTACGTTTCTGTTGCGATATATTCCAGCTTTCCTCTTCTCATAACATGCCCCCCAAAAATGTGGATTGTTTCTTTCTAACTTGTGAAATAAGTTTCCTTTACGCATTGGCTTCTTTCAGGACACCCTCAATACTCTTTTTGGCTGTCCATGGTATTTTTAACATTCTTAAAACCACATCTCTGTGGCCTCGGTGCCTTCCCTATTTGTTTACTAATTGTCCACGACTCCCTCCCATTTGTAAGGATTGGTTCTTTATAACAATGAAGAACTCTCTTTCTTACTTCCAATGACAAAGAATTTTTGCATAAAATACTCTTCATTTGATAGAATGCTGCTTTTGCCTGAGCTATTCTACTCTTCACTTCTGAGATGCATCTTCCATCCGTTGTTATTAATGTGCTCAAGTATTTGCATTTATTGACTTGTTTTAAAACGGTTCCTTTTACTTTGATCGTGCATTCTGAGGAAATCTTTTTCTTTGAGACGACCATTACTTCTGTCTTTTTGCTATTAAGGCTGAGGCCTTTATTTTCACTTTCTGTCACTATTGTATCAACCATTTCCTGCAGCTCCTTTTCACTTTTTGCCATTAAGACTGTATCATCAGCGTATCTCAAGTTGTTTAATTATGTCCGCCTAATGATATTCCTGGCATGTCCTCCAGAGGTCTCATTATATTTTCACTATACATATTGAACAGATCCGGTGATAGCACACATCCCTGCCTGACACCCATTTTTACTTGCTGAAACGTTCCGATTTGGCTGCTAATTCTTACAGCTGCTGTTTGTTGCCAGTACATGTTCTTTATTATCCTCAAGTCTATATCATCAGTGTTGATGCATTCTAACATTTTGATACGCGAAGAAATAAAATTTACCTTAACTTTTAGAATCTATATGACTCTCATAAATCGGTGCATGCGTAGAATAGAGGGGTGAAATGGTACAACTAGATCACTAATGTTAAGGTGACCATATTTTCAAAACCCTAATCCGGGACAAAATAGTAGATTTGACCTATTTCAATGCAAAAAATCGGGACAAAAGGGTAAAGAAAAGGTCAAAAGTCGGGACATGTCCCGGAAAAATCAAGTTGATGTCAATTTAAAATAATATACATTTTATATATACATTTGAATAACATTGAATAACATACATTTTACTGTATAACTTTAACTACTTAAACTAATAAGAGAGAAAAACATCAATAATCCTTACTTAAGGTGAAGCTGAGTTACTGTACTTTTCAGATGAGTGGATTTTTATCAATAGGTCCTTCTTTGCAAGCAGCATCTTAAAAAACTCGACACATGTTTCCTCACAGTTCACTTTGGTTGTCAACATAGCTTTCAAAGTTTCAACACCTAACTGTGTTTTATCACTTGCCCATAAGCTGTTCATCAAAGAAAACACTCTTTCTGTGGCAGCATTTGTTCCAGGTAGACAGAAAAAAAAACTCTGCCAACTTCAAAATATTTGAAAATGTCACATTATTGTTTTTGAAGTGGGAAACCATTTCAATCCAACGTTGTGGTGGCAATGTTTTTTTTTGCACTCCATTCACTAATTTTCTGAGAAGTAACAAACTGCTTCATATAGACATATTCGTCATAAATTTCAGTTTCTGTAAAGTGGGCTGAAGGTAATGTTTGAATCACTAGTGATGATGATATCTCAATATCTGCCCAAATTGGTATTCTGTTCAGCATTACCCAGCTGTAGGATTCTAGGTGTTGAAAATTTTTTGCAGCCCATTTATTCAGATAATTGAAAGCTGTTTCATAGAACGAAGAAACGCTAGCATGAAACTTTTTCACATCCTCCTTTGGAAGTCCTTCCATTTCCAGCTTTTCAAGGATTAGCTTAACTCTTGATGGCAAGAAACAGTCTTCCAGTTTGGACTTCAAAATAGTTTTCAACCTGTTGATGCTGTCAATGACTTCAAACACAGTGACCGTCTGTCCTTCTATTTTTTGCACTGCTTCGTGGAATGGAGAGGCCTGACTGTGAACAAAAACAAGCCATGCCTCAGATAGAGGATTTTAAAGAATGTCTGTATAAAAACTGGGCATCTGTCTTGAGATTGAAAATATGATTTTAAAGGCAGGAACATCTGAAGAACCCTTTCAACAGCAGGCAGCAGAGCAAGCCACCTAGTCTGAGCATAACCTAAGATCATCTGGAAGTCTGTTTCCACAAACTGGCAAAACTCCTTGAGTCTTTCAACTCGTATGTGTATGATTTGAAGAGTAGATAAATTTTAGCAATAATCAGCTCGACATCAACAGGCAGTACATCTGCAGCTGTTCGAACAGTGTTGTGAAAAATATGACCTGCACACCCAACTCCTATAAGACCATATCCAAGGTTTTCTTGCAGTTTTTTTTTTAAACATTGTTCTGTCCTTTTCTTTCAGCACCTCCAAAATTGGAATTTGTGTTGTCTGCGCATAATCCAACTACTTTCCTGTCTAAACCATTTTCAGTTATGCAGTCATTAAGAAAACTACTTACAATATCAGATGTTTCACCTGGCAATGACTTTAACTCTAATATTTTAATTTTCACTCCATTACTGTGATCAAAGTATCTGACATGCAAAGGAAAAATCTTGAATTCTTTGTGGTTGGATGCATCTGTCAGTACAGAAATAAATGTAGACTTTTCTAGGTCACACCTTAACTCATTTAGAATATGGGGTGCCAAGACATTTCGAATAATGGCTTCTGTTTTCGTATGTGCACATGCAAATTTTGGCTCTAAAGTAACCTGAAGTAATTTTGATGTGCAATCCATAGACCTGAAAGTATGATTGTGTAGCACTGTATGGTATGCAAAGGCGCCTTCTATAGCAGCTATTTGCTCTTCTTGGTCACCAATTTTATCAGCTCTGAAGAAAGTGGTTAACGATGAGCTTGATGCAGCTTTAACGACGGCTCTCTTATGTTTCTCACTGCTTATGTGGTTCTTAATATCACCACGTCCACTATGGCTTATCGAAAACCCGGAGGCACATATATTGCATCGTACATTGAAGTTTGATGTACTTTTTTTTAATAAACGGATATTCCTTTTGTAAATCTTCATTGAAACTGCATTTACGCTTTGGTACCATTTTCTTACAACAATAACAAAATATGCACAAATAGTTCACCGTTTAAATTAAATAAACGTATACCGTACGCAAAATCTTGGTACTTTACCACTACCTAAAATTTCAAATAACTGCGAATATCACATTGGAACTACAAAACTAATTCGCGGTCCTGACAACCTCTTGTGCTGTTTCGGCGCCAGTTCACTAATAATTAAAAATTCCCTCAAGTCATCCACGGAATAATAATTTTTTTTTTTTTAAATCTGAGAGATTTATGCCAAATTGGCAAATTCGTCCAAAACCGGGACAAATTGGCGTCCCGGATTGCATCGAAAAAAAGTCGGGACAAATTATCAAAAATGGTCGAAAACCGGGACTGTCCCGGAAAAACCGGGACGTCTGGTCACCTTACTAATGTGCAACTGATAACAAGAACCAAGCAAATGCCAGTGGAACAAGAGATGAGAAGAACGCACTGACGATGGGTAGGGCATACATTAAGGAAACCTGTTGATAGCATTACAGGGCAGTCCTTGTTTTGGGGGCCCCAGGGTAAGAGAGGCAGAGGTAGACCCAAAAACACATGGAGAAGAACACTGGAGACAGAAGTGAAAAATGATGAGGAAGAATTTAAAAGAACTTGAGGTGATGGCACGTGACAGGAGAATTTGACATGTGTTTGTCGAAGGCCTATGCTCCTTGGAAAGCTAAAGTGTATTGATAGATTTCACAGTCAATGATTATAAACAGGGCCGGCTCCTAGGCGGTGCGAACGGAGTGACCGGATCGGGCGCAGAATTCGGAGAGACGCCAACATTTATTAAAAAAATAAATAAATAAAACCATTAAAATATAAAAAAACCAGAAAAGTTAAACCGAACATTTCGAATTAAAAAGAAAATTACTTGCGCATGTGAAACTGGTCGTTTTTTTCAATATGTCTATGTTATTCATTTGTCAAAAACAGGGCAATGAGCGCCCGTTTTGTAATTCTATATTTTTCGTAAAAGAAGTACAATAAAATGTTAAAAACATAAATGTATTTTGTTCCTGTACAATGCTACAGCGAACATGACTTGAGGAAAATACAATGCGATCCAACTCATTAGCATAAAACTGAGTCTTGTAAGAGTGCGTACAGTACCTGTGGGGGAAGGAGGGTATAAGGTGCCATCACGAGGTCTCGTACCAAACTGAAAATTTTCTTAAGCCGCCTCTGACTATAAATGTGTCACAAGGCCAGATTTCAAAAGACCTTTTTATCTGTACACCCTAAGGCACTAGAAGCGTTGTTAACTTTGAGTGACTATACCCCGGACGTTTTTTTTTCTGTTAAAGAAATCAAATATTTAAAAAGAAATGCCTTAATAATAAAGAAATTTATTGGTTAGAACATGTTCTGCTATGTTCTACAAATTAAAATTTCATAATTTTCTGTTACGCATTTGTAAGTCCAAATATCAATTCAGTCATATTCCATCATTCAAAAGTCAGCGATACTCATTGAAAAGTCAGTCATACTCATTCCTTCAAAATTCAGTCATATTCATTCAAAAGTCAGCAATATTCATTCATTGAAGTCAATCACATGATTCATTCAAATGTCAGTCATACTCATTCAAAAGTTAGTGGCATTCTATCTATCTATCTATCTATCTATCTATCTATCTATCTATCTATCTATCTATCTATCTATCTATCTATCTATCTATCTATCTATCTATCTATCTATCTATCTATCTATCTGTCTGTCTGTCTGTCTGTCTGTCTGTCTGTCTGTCTGTCTGTCTGTCTGCCTGCCTGCCTGCCTGCCTGCCTGCCTGCCTGCCTGCCTGCCTGCCTATCTATCTATCTATCTATCTATCTATCTATCTATCTATCTATCTATCTATCTATCTATCTATCTATCTATCTATCTATCTATCTATCTATCTATCTATCTATCTGTCTATCTATCTATCTATCTATATGAGCAAGTAATCCGGCAAAACAATGCGAGGGGGAATAATTCTGTTGTGCCCTTTCTGCTGCTGCATGTCCCGACTAATTCTCCTGTTCTCGCTTGATCCATATTGTATCTTGGTAGTCACATGACCAATAGTCAATGCAGCATGGGAATGTTACAGAGCATGCGCGTTTTTAAATAATGAGTGTTTAATGTAGCTTTCACGGTGAAATGTGCGTCTTTTCCCTCCCTTATGTTCCCGAAAAGGTGTAAGAATTGTTTATTTATTGTTCTTTATTGCGCCATCGTCGCCTAGGGTTTTTCTATAGTTTTCGATTTGTAATATTTTTCAGTACATTTTGACATTATTTGGAAAACAAAAATATACCGCCTAATTCTGAATGTGTTTCGTGGCTTGTACTTTCATTTTCGTTACCAGGACTCTTGCTATTTGTTGCTGGTTTCTACGAACAATTGCTCATCCTGTGGTTTATGGCTGTCAGTATTTTTTATGTTACGGTACTTAAACAATTGTTTTCTTATGAGAAATACATCACTTTTTATACGAAGATTGTGTGAATCATTAATGCCGTTTTTTATGTCACATGTTCAGGAAGGTAAAAGGAAAATATGTATTGTATCTTACTAACTAACACGTATGAATAAAAAAATTGCCCATGTTACGGCCACAAATCCTTTTTTGGGGACAAAATATCGAAAACAGAAGAGAATGAAAGCGAAAATTAAGTTAAAGACATTAAAAAAATATTAATACAATCTTGCGATCCGTAAATGGAAGTAGTTCTTGTCGCTTTCGTGTATGAACAAAATTATTCTTTTACATTTCATCTCCTCAAGCAGTATAAGCCTTCAACAAACTTATGCCAAATCTACCTGTCACGTGCCATCAGCTCAAGGTCTTTCCATGTCGTCTTCATCCGCTTCATGTCTGTCTCCAGTTCTCTTCTCCATGTGTTCTTTGGTCTCCCTCTATCTCTCTTACCCTGGGGATTCAAGAACATGGACTGCCGGGTAATGCTATCAACAGTTTTTCTCAGTGTGTGTTCTATCCATCTCCAACGTCTTCTTCGTATCTCTTGTTCGATTAGCGCTTGTCACTAGTTCCACATTAGAGATCTTACCATACCACGTTAATCTTTGTCTTCTACTCTAGCACCCAGTTATGAAAGTCTGTAGCATTTTTGATTGTTGCCTTTTGATGAGTAAATAATGATGGAAACCTGAGTCCTGTGGATAGTAAATAAATAAGTAAATAAAGGTAATTAATAGGTACTCGTTGGACATAAAGGATGGCACTAGACAACAGAAAAGAAAATATAAGTGATAGGCTTACCGGGAATCGAACCTAGGACCAACCAAAAGGCGCCATCGCTGTAGTGAAGTGAATCCGTATGACAACACGCTCAAATTCCCCGCTTAAAACGTACTAGCTAACTTATTTAAAATCTATAAATAACTACAGTATTTGACATTTGTCTGAGAATCTAGTTAAATTTACCGCCAACATTTAACTAAGAGTATTTGAATTTTTCTAAGAAAACAAGTTAAAAGTTACCACCCCCCCCTGCCCTTTCTCTCTCTCTCCCCCCCCCCCTCAAACACCCATCCCAATATTTATCGAAGGAAGTAGTAAAATTTAACAACCAATCAAATCGTTACCTCTTTTTTGTAGAACAAGAAAATTTTTGTTGAAGTGGAAATAATGCATATTTTGCGTTTTTGACCGAACTTAAATAATTTATTTCTTGATAACTAAAGATAATTAAAATAAAAGGGATATCTCAAATTATAGCGCTGATATTGCTTAACATATACACATAGAGATTCCCTCATACAAAATTATCTTGGTGTGGAAAAATTTAATTTAGTAATATTTTCACATCAGGTTAATATCAAATTTAATTACAAAAAAATTAACCCCATTTGAATGCAAAGGAATAACTAAAGGAAAACTATATAGAACGATAGAGAATAATTGGCCGTTTAATTATCACTTTTCATAATTAAAATCGGTTCACAAATAAATAAGATATAAAATAAACAAGTTCGGTCAGATTAGACACTTATGCTTAAAATCGCTCAAGTTTATAGTTTCGGAAAATAGTTAATTTTTTTTTGGACTCGCCTTCTGATTGGTTGAGGGTAGGTTGATAAAAATTAACAACGTCTGGTATAGTCCGCCATAAATCGAAAGCTTCCATGCCAAGCTGACCTGCTTGAAAAAAAGACAGAAGGGACAAGCCTTTGCCGTCTGTGCTGTGTGCACAAGTGCTAGAGCCTTTACTGACTGTTAGCTTGAGTGTGTGAAGATTCCTTACTTGAGGGTTGAATTACAAAGTCCTAGTTGTTGCAGAAACCTGGGGAAGAAGAACACGAGGGAGTAGAATGCTCATACTATAACCTGCAGCTAAACTCCTCATCTTCGTCCAGGAGGCACAACGTTTTAGTGAACCTGAATACTTATGAGCCAACTGTATCAATAAAGTTCAAGATAAGTCCTTCACAACAGGCACATGATAGTTCATTCAAATCCAATTCCACACAATAAACTTTACCTTGGAGGGATGAAAACAACAGACCTTCCAATTACAGAATAGTGGTATTATCAAGCATAGAAACAAGAACTGGGTGTAGACATTTCAGTGACCTCTTTTGTTTAAAAGACATGGACAGAATGTCCAACATATTTAGTTCTATTTTGTAAATACACATTTCTAGATTTTGAGAATTCCTGACCCAAAAGTTTGAGGTACAGGAACATTAAATTGTATATATCTCTATTTATATCTAAACTTTTCAAACAGTCTTATTTACTTAATTTTCATTGAGTTAAAGTTCTGTTTTGAAATTAAATACATTACCCTAGACACCTTGCCATAACACACCACACAGATTCTTTAGTCCTGGTGAGATCTAAAGGGGTGACAGTTAGGGACCCAGAGAACTTCATCATCATCAGTCTTTACTCTGGGAACTTACATAGTCTGACCTCACCTGGATTGTCTATACACCCTTGCTCTTTTCATAGAAGGGGGTTGTTACGTGCAGTCTTTGATATCTTACAATATAATACATTTGTATGCTTGTTATGTTCGCAAATATTATGTAAACAAAATAGATACTTTTTAGTGCTTAAGGAAAAGTCATTATTGAGTTACTTCCCTTGAAAGGAGTGTCGTCATTTTTGATCGAACTCCGCGGATGAATCCAGTTTTACTGCGATTTATTCTTTGTTTGGGTAGAAATAGGTTGTTCTTGCTTCGGTGTATCTATGGCCTGAATTTATGTGTGTTGTTTGTCTGGGTAGGACGAGTCTGTCTTATATCTGTATATCTTTATATATCTAAGTCGAACTATATGGTCTTTTGTCGATAGAAAGGTCAAAGGGCTGTTCGGCGGATGTGTCGCTAGAGAGGTGTGATTTGGCTTCGCCCTGATGGGGGCTGTGTTTTTCTATATCGGCTTGTCGCCGGGAAAAGTGATCTCAAGATTGATGGGGAAAGTGATAGACGTTTAGACCTATCCTGTATGCTTTACCCCAGTGTTTATTCTTATTGCCAAGGAATGGCAGAATCATATTTCTGATACCAAGGTAACAAAAGATTCTCCTTATGAACTCTGGCTAAGCCACCGTTTTTCGATAGGCACGATTTGTACGTCTGAGAGAATATATTTAACTAGATGAAAACGACATTTATTCCTAGCAGCACTATATCTTGTATGATGAAGTCAATTGTATCATAATAGAATCTACAGAGCAATGAGAACATTTAATGAATGACTAACTTTAATGCAGATTCATTATCTGTATCCAAACGTGAGTGACAGCTCACGAGAGAAGCCATCTTGTATCCAAATATTTTGTGACTTTCAAGAAGAGAAAGGGATGCCCCGTATTATCGCTTGATGAGTCCAGAGATCACTGCTACACATGAGAACCCATTACCAGCGGTTCAATATGATTATATGAAAAAATATGTGCAGAACATTATTCTAAGGAATCTTCGCTAGACGAGGTTAGGTCTAGAAGCCATCTTGAATATTGTTTATAATCTGACGTGCTTTGTCAGTAAACTCAGATGATATATATATATATGGGCAATACTGAGCGCTTGTCTACTGACAATCCATTATGCTATTATTCTACATGAGTGCCCATGTATCATTGCAAGACCATTTATCCACTGTACTATGATGTATTATGCCAACCTGTGATTTGTCACTATTCGTGCTGTCGAGTGTGTACGTCCAATTAAACTGTAGCAAAGGTACACAGTCGTTGGTGTCGATGACTTCCAGCCATACATGAGTGTGAGAAAAAGACCATTTGTCAACACCACGAACTCTTCTTATCATTCGCATATTATACTCACAATCTATGTCTACACACCACTGCGTAGGTCGAGTTGACATTCCATACTCAAACCACAAGCAACACAGCAACACAGCATATAGCTCTGGTGATGTTCTAGTGAGCTTATATTTATCAACTGATGATGATGAAAAAAGAGAGAGTTATCAACTATAGAGAGACTTTATCAGGGGTATTACTTATAAGACCAGTCTCTTATCTGGCACTATCCTGGTATCCTCTGATACATCTAGTTGTCCAGGATAGCCTATATTTAGTAACATCAAATCCTCTTATCACATATTGGGGTCCTGTCCGGGATTATTTTACCACCATACCCTGGGGCTCTGATTGTAGAAATAAATAAATATAAAATACAATTAATCAATTTGTGGAAATTGATGAGCTGTCATTGCCTATAGTTAATTAAGATAATTAATATTTGCACATAAGATTAATAATTTGTGTACGAGAGTGAGAGAATGGCAGACTTGGCTAAATTTAGATCTGCTACAGTGAAAACGGCGAAGGACGACCACTTGGTTACATTAATTGAGACGTGGATTACTGGAATAATTTCTGTTTTGGTTGTCATCCCCCTCTATAAAGTTAATGTTAAAGTTATTCTGTCCCCATGGGCATTAATGGGGACATTCTGATTCAGTATGTTACTACTGAATGTGATAAATTCATAGATAGGGAAGATAGGAGGTTAGCTGAAGAGAAAAGATTACAATTAGAAGCAGATAAAGAAGAGAAAAGATTACAATTAGAAGCAGATAAAGAAGTTAGGAAATTAGAGGCTGATAGGGAGGCTGAGATTAAAAGGTTACAGTTAGAGGAAAAAAGATTGCAGATGGAGGCTGAAAAGGAGGAAAAGAAATTGCAGAGAGAGAAAGAGGCTAACAGATTGCAGATGGAGGCTGAAAAGGAAGCTAGGCAGATGGAGGCTGAAATAGAGGCTAGGCAGATGGAGGCAGAGGAAAAACGTCTGCAAAGAGAGCATGAGTTGAGACTAAAAGAAATGGAACTGCAAGGACATATTCCAGAAAACGGAAGCAGCCCAACTACCTCTGACTCTAGTGCAAGTCAGGGGGCCTCAAATTCAGCCATGAATTTTTACTTAGATCCTTTTGTAGAGAAAGAAGATGAAATCGAGTCCTATCTCAGTAGATATGAGAGATTAGCTACTAACTATGGGTTAGAGAAGGAGAAGTGGAGTTTAAAATTATCCCAAGGGCTTAGGGGAACATCTTACGAAGTCTTCGCAAAATTGAGTAGAGAAGATCAAGAAGATTATGATATCTAAAACAAGCTTTGTTAATTAGATACGAGAAGAATGGTGAATTTTATAGGAAGAAATTTAGAACTGCTAAGCTACTGTCTGGGGAGACCTACCACCAATTCTCTGCCAGACTAGAAACCTATTTGGAGAAATGGACTGCTCTGGAGAAAACCCAAGATCTGAAGGAAATGATTATGATGGAGCAGTTAAGAGAGTCCATGGCTCCAGACCTGAGAAAATTTCTCATGGAACAAGGTGCAGAGAGGTTGAGGGAGATTCTCCAGGTTGCTGAGAGATATCAGGCAGCCCAGGCAGATGTGGCGGGCATTAAGAAGAAACAAACAGATAGTAATAGAACCCCACCAGACCAAGATGAGTATTATAATAATAGGGATCAAACCCTAGATTTAAACAAGGTTATGATAGGCCTAGATATGATCATAGAGACAGAAACCCTCAAGTAAATGAAAAGAAACCCTACAGACCAGAAGGAAAATGGTGTAAAATATGTAGGATGCACAATCATAATACAATTGAATGTGGTGTAGTGGTTTTGATGGTATTGTATGATGGTGATATTACTATGTGTGATGTATGAGGTCAGCTGTGAAGGCTCCTGAGATAAAATGTAGCTGTGAATTTTCAGAAGGCCTTTCTTGCTACCACTACGACCTCACACCTATCTTTTTTTCTAATGAATGTGGCTTCGTTAAAATCTAGGGTACTGAATGTAATGTGTTGTATTGACATATACAAACACACACACACACACACACACACACACACAGATATTAAATAATATAATATTATCAATAAAATTTAGAACACAGGGAACTAAATTCAGCTGGTGAAATTTTAGAAAGTAAATCTTTTTTTAAATTTATTTGTTCTGAACCAAGGTTTTATGTTGGCCAGAACATATGAAAGATTTTGGAATTTATGAGTGAATGGCATGAATAAATGACATGATAAATAAAAGGTGTGTACGTATATAATTTTTCACGAGTAGTTATTATTTCTACCGTTCATAGTTTTATTTTCCCTGGGAGAACGATGAATAGATGTGCTGTTGGGGTGGCTTCATCCCTCCCTGTCTAAGCCTACCAACCATTGTCCATTAATGATGGAAGAAAATGGGATGTTTTAGTAGTAATTCACTTTGGGTGCTATGTCTATGAAGTTGGTGTAAATCCAGCAGACCAGCCTGCTTACGTAACTTTGAAAGAGTAGTTCTGGTGCTGGAATCTGGTGGCCCCACCTCTCCGTGCTTGGGGGCAATATATCGGGTGGCCCCACCTCTCCGGGCTTGGGGGCAATACAAGGCTGTTCTGCCGAGATGCGACACTGCACGGGTCCTCACTGTCAATTATTTACCCAGCATTTGACACCACCTTTTGGTGTCAACATAAAAAACTCACAGCTCAGATTATGAATAAAGAACACAGAAATGCTAGCAAAACTCAGCTGAGCTGCTGGCTATAGTATGGCGTCCCTGAACTTATTTCTATTTACTTCATTTGAAATCACCACACTTAAAATTTACTGTGTCTATCACTGGACAACTATTGAGGAATGGCAAAAAAGCTCGTCTGAGCGCGGATAATATGATTGTCTGTGGCCAATCAATGCATTGGTTTTTTAAAATTCAAATTTCCTACACTAAAGTCATTTCAGTCATGCTTCAGTCAAGTATGGATTTTTATCTGTTAGTCTGTCCGTCTCTACTTGCGTTTTCACAAAAACGTACTTGGTTTTTGAACCAACCTATCCATCCCCTCTACAAATTTGCCTGAAAAGTTATTTTTTAGCCACAGCTCCCACCAATGTCCCTTCTCTTTCATTCTAACTAGATTTGAACACTTGCGTCTCAAGGTCGCGATTTTTGTGCAAATTAGTGACATGTTTGATTCAATACAGTCTTTCGCTGATGTGAACAACAGTCTTTTGTCATTGTCTTCATTATTATCTATCCGTCTGTATAAACAAAAGCATATTATTTCACTGCTCAGAATGGGCCATCCGGCCAGCTAATTTTTATATTCCTAACATTAATATTAAGAAAAAGTTACTTTTTAAATTTTGTAATATTTCAAGCATCTGCGTTTGCCGCTGAATTCAAATAAAAGGCTTGGTATCGCAAAAGCGTCCAATAAATGACTGTGGCGTATCATATCCAAGGTCCCTTCTGTCGTTTTCCTTACTTTATGTCAACTTGGGGACGTACATTTTCCTTCCCCCCCCCCCCCCGGCCCCCACCCCCCCCCCATTGCGTCTCCTTAGCCTTGCTAGTCTCACGCAATTTTTCAGTCATATTTTTTTCCTTTTGATCCGCCGTTCTCATCCCGTTCAAATGGTAACCGTTTTGATTTCCCGTCTAGCAAGTCAATTTTTATGGAGGGTAGTGACCCGCGGCGTGGGCGATCATGCCTTCTAGTAACTTACGCATTCTTTTTATCCCTATATTTTATCCTTTGGAGATATTTTTACGTTGTATCACTGTTAATTTTGTGACACATCTCCCCACTTGAAAACATGCCTACGGCAAGTTCTAAAACCAGTGATACACATAGATAAAATCTCTCCTCACGTCTGCCATTACTCTAATTTTGATCACAGGGGTGCCGACTGAGGAAATCTGCACCGACATTCAATTTGCCTGGGATATATTGGATACTAAACTGATAAGGTTGAAGCAATAAAGACCACCTCAGCAATCTTGCGTTTTCATGCTTAGCCTGAGATAAGAATACGAGAGGCTGATGATCCGTCTCGACCACAAAAGTCCTACCATACAGATAGATTTGAAACTTCTTTATTGCCCAGATTAACGCTAAACATTCTTTTTCGCTTGTGGAGTATCCTTGTTCCGCCTTATTCAATTTGCGGCTTGCATAAGCGACTGGTTTCAGTTCCCCATCAGGTGAAGATGATCTTTGCAACAAAGCCCCTCCGAGTCCTACATTACTTGCATCGGTTCTTAAGACAAAGTCCTGTGTCAAATCAGGCAGTTTGAGAATAGGCTTGCTAGTGAGTTTTTCCTTTAACTCTTGGAACGCTAGTTCACATTGTGCAGTCCAAATAATTTTATCTGGAAGTCCTTGCGAGTCAGATCAGTCAGAGGAGCACAAATAGCGTTAAAATTTTTGATGTATTTCTGATAAAATCCGCATAACGACACGAATGATCGCACGTCCTTTTTTGTTTGTGGTCTAGGTGCTCTCTGCAGTTTTTCCAAGTTCTTAGGATCAGGGGTCATGTTACCCTGATATACAGTGTGTCCCAAGAATTCCAACTCTTTGCATCCAATACAACATTTTGTTGGCCTAGCAGTTAAGTTCGCCTCCCGAAGTCTATTAAATAACATCTCTAGAGCTTCAATGTGTTCTTCAAATGTCTCTGTGGCGACGAGAATATCATCCATGAAATTCGTGATACATGGGTTATTCAGGGGATCCAACAATTTGCGCATCATCCTTGAAAATACACTCGGAGCATTTTTCAGTCCGAATGGTAGCATATTGAATTCATAATGTCCATCCGAAGTGCTAAAAGCCAAATAAGGTCTCACTTCAGGCTTCACTGGGATCTGGTAATAGCCTTTACTAAGATCCACCTTTGAAAAGTATTTTGCCTTGTTCAGTCTGGCAAATAACTGTTTTGTGTCTGGTAATGGATCCACTTGTCCTTCTGTGACAGCATTCAGTTTCCTGTAATCTATGCACAGTCTGTGTTCCCCAGACGGTTTTCTAAACAAAACGACACTAGAACTAAAAGATGATTCACTGTGCGAAATAATCCCCTCCTTCAACAAATAATCTATTTCTTCCTTCAATGCCTTCTCCTTCGCGAACGGAATAGAATAGGCTCTCATACAGATTGGGTTTGAGTCTACCAGTTTCATGTCATACTGTAGCAAATTTGTATGGCCTGGTTTATCTGTTAATACATCTGTATGTTCCTCCAGAACCTGTTGAACTCTCTCCCTCTGGTTTTTAGTCAGGTGCTTACTGACTTTTACCTGTGCTGCTGTTTCACAAGGATGTAATGGGTATTCATGTGAGGTGAGTGGTTCCTTTTGCATTTGAGTTGCAATAGCCAAGGTCAATAAAGGGGTGCTTTCCTGGAGTGGTCTGTCCAGATACTTCTTTAATAAGTTTACATGATAAACTTTCTCCTTCCCCTTTTTGTCAATTTTATAGTTTGTTCTAGACACCTTCTCTAGAACCGTATAGGGACCTTGCCAACCAATTTGTAATTTATTCTGGCTACCGGGTAGTAGAAGCAGCACCTTCTCTCCCACAGCTAGTTCTCGGTCCTTTGCCTTCCTATTAAAATATGCTGCATGTTTCTTCCTGGCTTGTTTCAAATTATCATTTGCCAGTTTCCATCCAGCTCTCAAACGAGTGGTCAGTTCGTTCACGTATTGATAAGATGAGGTAACAGGTTCTTCCGCCTTCTCATCCGTCCAGGTCCTTAATAAAGCTTCTAAAGGACCTTTTATTGGCCTCCCAAATAGCAGAGTTGCGGGAGCCATCCCGGTTGAACTATGTGGTACCTCCCGATACGCAAACAATGCGGCGGGCAGGAATTGATCCCACAGATCCGGTTTTTCGTGTGCCAGCTTTCTCAGGATAGAAATGAGAGTCCCGTTGAACCTCTCTACCTGGCCGTTCCCTTGTGGATGGTACGGACTACAATGAAAGTGTCTGGCTTGAAATAGTTTAAAAACTTCTTCCGTTAGTTTCCCCTTGAACTGAGATCCATTATCCGTCAAGATTTGATGCGGGAATCCTAATCGGGTGAATATTGTAAGTAGTGCCTCTGCTACATGTTTTGAATCAATTGATGGCAGGGCTCCCGCCTCTCCCCACATAGAACAAGTGTCCACCAGAGTAAGGATGTAACTGTTCCTCCTCTTGGTCCGAGTGAGAGGTCCCACAATATCCACTGCAACCCTCTCAAAAGGTGTTCCCACTATGGGCATTTCCCCTAGAGTTGCAGGAGCAGTCCAGTGCTTTGGAGCTACCCTTTGACATTCAGGGCAGGATTTGACATATCTTTTTATATCCTCCGTTATCCCTGGCCAGAAGTAATGACAAGCTATACGCTGTCCTGTGGCGCTGATCCCCATGTGACCACTGAATGGAATCGCATGCCCGAGTTCCATCACTTTATCTCTATATGAAGTGGGAAGAACCAGCTGGTTGTGACCATTTGTTCCAGTTCCGGCCTTCCTGTATAATAGTTTGTTCTTCATGAAATATTCCCCCTTGCTCGGAGGTGTGTGGCATTTGGGCAATTTTTTAAAACATGGCTTGAGTGTCCTATCCTCAGCCTGCGCCTTTCTCATCTCCTCTGGATGAGCATTTATAGGTTCACCTTCTTCCTCCTTCTTCTGTGACCTGGTCTGCACTGTCGCCATGATCACAGGTTTCTCGGGATTCCCCAAGAAGACGTATCTACACCCCAATATCAGAGGGTAGATTGGTTCATCTATCACTGCTGCTCTGATTTCTCCTTCCACATAGCGAGTTTTCACCGTTATCCTTGCGATGGGAAGTGTCATGAGTGGTATGTCCTTAGTCGCCCCTTGTATTTCCACTGTTTCTGTGGTATACTGACTTGGGTCCACTAGGCTAGACTTCACAACTGAATCATAATCCAAACCTGTATCATAAAGGCACCTTATGGTGACCCCATTACAAATAACATCCTCACAAACTGGGGGGTGATAAGGTTCCTGTTGTCCATTAGGATTAACCTTTAATCTTTGCGTCCCCGACTTCATTGCAGCAATGTTTGAAGGTTTCCTTCTACAAAATTCGGTGTTATGGTTATCCTTCTTGCACCATTTACACCATCTTTTTCCTTGGTTCAGCGGTTTTCTTTCATTGAACTTTTGGTCATTGAACTGTGAGTTTCTGTCGCGATAGTCATTTCTTGGCCGCTCAAAGTTTGTCCTACCTTTATTTCCCTGCTCTCTATTATCAAATTTATTAAATTGCCGTGTAGCTTTAAAATTGTCTATGTGCTTCTTTTTAGCACCACTTACCTCTGCCTGGGCTGCCTGATACCTCTCAGCGACATTTAAAACCTCTCCCAACTTCTCTGCACCTTGTTCCATGAGAAATTTTCTCATGTCTGGAGCCATGGACTCTCTCAATTGCTCAATCATGATCATTTCTTTAAGATCTTGGGTCTTCCCCAGAGCAGTCCATTTCTCCAAATAGGTTTCCAGTCTAGCAGAGAATTGGTGGTATGTCTCCCCAGACAACAGTTTGGCATTTCTAAATTTCTTACGATAAAATTCACCATTCTTCTCGTACCTTAATAACAAAGCCTGCTTTAACATGTCATAATTGTCTTGGTCTTCCCTGTTCATTTTAGCAAATACTTCATAAGAAGTACCTCTCAGTCCCTGTGATAGCTTTAAACTCCACCTCTCTCTCTCTCTCTAACCCATATGTAGTAGCTAATAACTCAAAACGTCCTAGGTACCCCTCTATGTCATCGTCTTTTTCAACAAAATGGTCTAAATGAAACCCCATAGCTGAGTTTGAGGCTCCCAGACCGGGCGTAGCATCTGAGGCAAAAGGGCTGGCACCATTTTCAGGAGCCTGGCCTTGTAATTCCAGCTCCCTTAGTCGTAATTCGTGCTCCCTTTGCAACCTTCTATCTTCTGCCTCCCTTTCGGCAGTCAATCTTTTTTCTTCTGCCTCCCTTTCGGCAGTCAATCTTTTTTCTTCTGCCTCCCTTTCGGCCTTTTTATCTTCTGCCTCCCTTTGCTGTCGTTTTTCTTCTGCCTCAATCTGCAGCCTCTTAGTCTCAGCCTCTAACCTCTTCTCTTCAGCCAACCTTTCAGACTCTAATTTTCTTTCAGCCTCTTTTTCTAATCTCCTTTCTTCCCGTTCAATATATTTATCACATTCAGCCGTTACGTATTGAATTAAAATCTGACCATCCATTTCCATCTCCTTTGCGGTCAGCACAGCAGCTGATCTAAATTTTGCCAGCTCCGCCATACTTTCTAAACAAATCTTAGCAATAAGCAAAGTAAAATTTCCAACCACTAAAGTACTTATAATTATTCTAGACTAAAATAATTCTAATTAACTAATTAACTAACACTGGCTGTGAAGATTCACCAACTTCTAATTGCCCTTTTAATTTAAAGGGACACTTTTAATTTTAAGGGAATTTTACAATTTTGTTCCCCTAATTTTATTTCTCCCACCAGGAGATCCTTATATTACTGTTTATGCTAATTATCCCTGGACAAGACCCCAATATATGTAGTGGTTTTGATGGTATTGTATGATGGTGATATTACTATGTGTGATGTATGAGGTCAGCTGTGAAGGCTCCTGAGATAAAATGTAGCTGTGAATTTTCAGAAGGCCTTTCTTGCTACCACTACGACCTCACACCTATCTTTTTTTCTAATGAATGTGGCTACGTTAAAATCTAGGGTACTGAATGTAATGTGTTGTATTGACATATACAAACACACACACACACACAGATATTAAATAATATAATATTATCAATAAAATTTAGAACACAAGGAACTAAATTCAGCTGGTGAAATTTTAGAAAGTAAATCTTTTTTTAAATTTATTTGTTCTGAACCAAGGTTTTATGTTGGCCAGAACATATGAAAGATTTTGGAATTTATGAGTGAATGGCATGAATAAATGACATGATAAATAAAAGGTGTGTACGTATATAATTTTTCACGAGTAGTTATTATTTCTACAGTTCATAGTTTTATTTTCCCTGGGAGAACGATGAATAGATGTGCTGTTGGGGTGGCTTCATCCCTCCCTGTCTAAGCCTACCAACCATTGTCCATTAATGATGGAAGAAAATGGGATGTTTTAGTAGTAATTCACTTTGGGTGCTATGTCTATGAAGTTGGTGTAAATCCAGCAGACCAGCCTGCTTACGTAACTTTGAAAGAGTAGTTCTGGTGCTGGAATCTGGTGGCCCCACCTCTCCGTGCTTGGGGGCAATATATCGGGTGGCCCCACCTCTCCGGGCTTGGGGGCAATACAAGGCTGTTCTGCCGAGATGCGACACTGCACGGGTCCTCACTGTCAATTATTTACCCAGCATTTGACACCACCTTTTGGTGTCAACATAAAAAAACTCACAGCTCAGATTATGAATAAAGAACACAGAAATGCTAGCAAAACTCAGCTGAGCTGCTGGCTATAGTATGGCGTCCCTGAACTTATTTCTATTTACTTCATTTGAAATCACCACACTTAAAATTTACTGTGTCTATCACTGGACAACTATTGAGGAATGGCAAAAAAGCTCGTCTGAGCGCGGATAATATGATTGTCTGTGGCCAATCAATGCCTTGGTTTTTTTAAATTCAAATTTCCTACACTAAAGTCATTTCAGTCATGCTTCAGTCAAGTATGGATTTTTATCTGTTAGTCTGTCCGTCTCTACTTGCGTTTTCACAAAAACGTACTTGGTTTTTGAACCAACCTATCCATCCCCTCTACAAATTTGCCTGAAAAGTTATTTTTAGCCACAGCTCCCACCAATGTCCCTTCTCTTTCATTCTAACTAGATTTGAACACTTGCGTCTCAAGGTCGCGATTTTTGTGCAAATTAGTGACATGTTTGATTCAATACAGTCTTTCGCTGATGTGAACAACAGTCTTTTGTCATTGTCTTCATTATTATCTATCCGTCTGTATAAACAAAAGCATATTATTTCACTGCTCAGAATGGGCCATCCGGCCAGCTAATTTTTATATTCCTAACATTAATATTAAGAAAAAGTTACTTTTTAAATTTTGTAATATTTCAAGCATCTGCGTTTGCCGCTGAATTCAAATAAAAGGCTTGGTATCGCAAAAGCGTCCAATAAATGACTGTGGCGTATCATATCCAAGGTCCCTTCTGTCGTTTTCCTTACTTTATGTCAACTTGGGGGACGTACATTTTCATTTCCCCCCCCCCCCCCCAATTGCGGCTCCTTAGCCTTGCTAGTCTCACGCAATTTTTCAGTCATATTTTTTTCCTTTTGATCCGCCGTTCTCATCCCGTTCAAATAGTAACCGTTTTGATTTCCCGTCTAGCAAGTCAATTTTTATGGAGGGTAGTGACCCGCGGCGTGGGCGATCATGCCTTCTAGTAACTTACGCATTCTTTTTATCCCTATATTTTATCCTTTGGAGATATTTTTACGTTGTATCACTGTTAATTTTGTGACATGTGGTAGGAACGTTCTTCCATATCACGCTGCATGCATGATAACAGTGGACAAGGGAAGGAAGAAACTGACAGACAGTCAGATAAATCTCCATCATCCCCCCATCTGTGAAGAAGTGGTATATAATGGTGCGAGAGTCAAGTGCCTTTACGATTCAGATTTGGAATATGACGCAGTTGTGAGTGCAACCCTGGTGCACCCTGACCAGTATACCACAGACAAAGTGGAGATACAAGGGGCATTAAAGGATACAGCCACCATGACACTTCCCGTAGCCCATATCAATGTCAAAACTAGGTACGTGGAAGGAGTGATTAGAGCAGCAGTGTGTGACGAACCTAATTACCCGCTGGTGTTAGGAAAGAGATACGTATTTCTAGGGAGCCCTATAAAACCTGTGATCATGGCCACGCTCCAGGTCAGGTCGACCCCTAAGTAAGGAGGAGGAACCACCACTAATTATTCATCCTAAACAGATGAGAAAGGCCCAGGAAAAAGACAAATCATTGAAACCTTGCTTTGGCAAATTGCCAAACAGCCATAACATCCCTAGAAAATGACAATTCTATTTGAAGGAGGAACTGCTCTACAGGAAAGCTGGAGCAGGATCCAAAAGATATGGACAGTTAGTACTGCCATGGAGTTATAGGGAACAAGTTATGAAACAAGCACATGTTGTACCAGACGGTGGACATCAGAAGATGGGTACCACCTGTCAAAGGACATCTGTGAAATTTTTCTGGCCAGGCGTAGCTGCAGACATTGCAAAATTTGTGGAGGCCTGTGACCAGTGTAGCAAGGTACAATCCACACGTTGGAAAGAAAATAATAATCAGATGCTGGAAAAGCATGGTGGAGAACATGGGCCTAAAAACAAAAAGGGAAATAAAAATGATAAGGTAGATATAGTGGATATGGAAACCCTTTTTCACACAGTCTTCCACTAAAACATTTAAAATGGCAACTCTGCGTATGGCACAAAGAGTAAACCTAAACACAGTCCAGACCACCCCGACACACCCCCGCCGGAATTCGTGGAACTGGCTAAAAATAGAATCGGTTGTCAGCCAACTTTGAAACCGAAACTAAACGTTAACCTTAGAAAAGTTGGGAGCGGGCGTTTGGCCAATTTGCCTAATGTCAAGTTCATTTCAACATACGGCTATTAACTTGGCATTATGAAGGGCACTGGTGACAGTGGTGGTGACCGGCCCTATACAGTCCATTGGAAGTATTGTACGGACATTGGATTGAGATCACACATATTATAGCAAATGCTAAAGAGGAATTGATTCTTGATGCAGGAACTCATTTCCCCATATTAAATATTATAATCGCCAATTGCCGTTGGGCTGAGAAAACAGCTGGTGAAATGGCCTTTATCTGAATGGCAGATTAAAGAGTTATACATGAATATTAGAAAAGGGTAATACCAGATTCCGTCAAGCCTGAGCTCAGACCAATGGATGGCTGTGATCACATCGGAGGGGCACATTGAATTCATATGTTGCTTTTGGATTGATATTACTCCGAGTGTTTTATCCAGGCTGATAAGAAAATTACTGGATCCCCTACATAACTCTGCTATCACCAAATTTATAGATCTCCTCATCATAAATATTGCAATCTTGAGGAACATCTAAAACCTCTGGACGTGTCATGGAACAAACTCAGAGTAATGGTGAATATTAATTGATAATCAGCGTTTGACAGGCATAGCACTTGTAGCTGTTTATTAACATAAACTGCAATAGATTCTTGGATTGCAGAGGTCTGAGGCAGATTTCTTGAGTAGTGCCTACTTTGAATGACCCACCTGCAGTAATCCGGGATCACACTAAGGCAGAGTAGACTCAATTGGACATAATGTGAACGTGATTGTATACAGATGTGAAAGCTGCACTAGTGGTTCACGCTTTTCTAACGGGGGAGATATGTAGGGAGGTGAATCCGTATGAGAACACGCTCAAATTCCCCGCTTAAAACGTACTAGCTAACTTATTTAAAATCTATAAATAACTACAGTATTTGAAATTTGTTTGAGGGTCTAGTCAAATTTACCGCCAACAAACAAGTTAAAAGTTAGCACACCCCCCTCCCCCCCCCCCCCCCCCCCCCCCCCCCCCCCCCCCCCCCCCCCCCCCCCCCCCTCACACACCCATACCAATATTTATCGAAGGAAGTAGTAAAATTTAACAACCAATCAAATCGTTACCTCTTTTTTGTAGAACAAGAAAATTTTGGTTGAAGTGGAAATAATGCATATTTTGCGTTTTTGACCGAATTTAAATAATTTATTTCTTGATAACTAAAGATAATTAAAATAAAAGGGATATCTCAAATTATAGCGCTGATATTGCTTAACATATACACATAGAGATTCCCTCATACAAAATTATCTTGATGTGGAAAAATTTAATTTAGTAATATTTTCACATCAGGTTAATATCAAATTTAATTACAAAAAAATTAACCCCATTTGAATGCAAAGGAATATCTAAAGGAAAACTATATAGAACGATAGAGAATAACACTGACAAACAACATTTTTCTTTCTTATATAAGAATAAGTGTTCTTAGGTCAGTTTCTTGCGCTGATTTCAATTTGAAATCCGTTTATCTCTATCACGTCGGGTTCTTAAGATATTTGTGAATAAATATATTTTTGGGAAACCGTTATTTGCTCCGTTTCATTTTTGAGGGTATATAATTTTTAAAAATTAATAAAATGCAAAATAATTCTACTTTTTATACCGCAAAAATGCGACAATGTTACGTTATATTTCAAATAGTTACTGTATTTTGAAATAATTCTGAGTGAAATATGGCTTCTAGAAATTGTAGAAATTCGGCTGATCTGTTCTGTTACGTGTGCGGATATTTTACCGATCGTGTTCACCAGAAAAAACTTTACACCATTGCTAAAGAAAGCATATGAACTTTATTTCGATTCGAAAGTTGATGATGCAAATAAATCTTGGAAGTCAAATGCAGTTTGTTCGACTTGTGCAAATACATTGGCAGGTTGGTTACGAAAATCGCCGAAGCATAAGTCGATGCCTTTTGGAGTGCCAGTAATATGGCGTGAACCGACAAATCACGCTACTGATTGTTACTTCTGCTTGACAAATATCTATGGTTTCACTTTTAAAACTAGAAAGTCTGTGGTTTATCCAAATATTGAATCGGTTTCGAAACCAGTGCCTCATGATCCAATCACGTGTCCGATCCAAGTTCCACCAGAACAATATCCGTTGGACGTGAATGAACCATCAGAAAGTGATAGTTTACCTGCTTTAGAAACTAATTCTGACTCGGATTATATACCGGTGAATGATGGTGTTCACTTAATTAACCATTCAGAACTTTCAGATCTAATACGTGATCTCGCTCTCCCCAAAGGACAAGCGGAATTACTCGGTTCGCGACTCAAAGAATGGAATCTTTTAGTGCCCAATACTCCGATATCTAAATTTCGTCATAGACACAGAGAACTTGTTCAATACTTTGAGATGGATGATGACATTTGCTATTGCAAAGATGTAAAAGGTCTAATGGTGCACCTTGGTCATGAGCACATAGTCAACGAATGGCGACTTTTCATCGACTCTTCCAAGACTAGTCTAAAAGCCGTGTTATTGCATAATGGAAATTTATTTTCATCAATTCCAGTCGCCTACTCTGTTCATGAAAGAAACTTATGACAATATGGCTATACTTTTGGCAAAAATAAAGTACAATGACTACCAATGGCGGATTTGTGGAGACCTAAAGGTCATTGCAATTCTCACGGGCATGCAGACTGGGTATACTAAATTTTGTTGCTTCCTATGTGAATGGGACAGCCGCAACAGACAGGAACATTATGCAAGAAAGGTGTGGCCTATCAGGGAACGTATGCAGCACGGGCATAAAAATGTAATACACGAGCCATTAGTTAACAAAGACAACATCATTTTACCACCGTTACATATAAAGTTGGGGCTCATGAAGAATTTCGTAAAAGCGTTAGATAAAACGAGCAAAGCTTTCACTTATCTTCGAGAAAAGTTTCCGCAAATTAGCGATGCAAAGATTAGCGATGCAAAGATAAAGGAAGGTATCTTTGTAGGACCTCAGATTAGGAAAGTTATTGCAGACAAACAATTCGAGAACTTGTTACATGGTAGTGAACTTCGCGCATGGATGGCATTCAAATCGATCGTCGATTTTGGGAAATCACAAAAAACTATGTGCATATTGTTAAGCAGTGCATAGATGCATACAGAATTATGGGCTGTAACATGTCCCTCAAAATCCATTTGCTCGATTCGCATCTTGACTTTTTCCCTGACAACCTTGGCGAAGTCAGCGATGAACATGGAGAACGATTCCATCAAGAGATCGCCGTAATGGAGTCACGTTATCAAGGACGGTGGAGTGTGACCATGCTTGCCGATTATTGTTGGATGCTTCATCGCGATGTACCACATGCCATTCACCGACGAAAGTCGACTGCAAAGAAATTCAAGCCTACATAACTGTTATACTTCTTGTACGAATGATGTTGTAATACTGTATGCGTTGTTAAAAAACTTCAATTGTGTATTTCTAGAGATCCCGACCTGATAGAGAAAAACGGTTTGCAGATTTAAAAACAGCGCATTAAAAATGACCAGAAAAACATAGAATTGTTAGAGAAAGAAAAAAAAAATTTTTTTTTGTTAGTCAGTGTAATTGGCCGTTTAATTATCACTTTTCATAATTAAAATCGGTTCACAAATAAATAAGATATAAAATAAACAAGTTCGGTCAGATTAGACACTTATGCTTAAAATCGCTCATGTTTATAGTTTCGGAAAATAGTTAAATTTTTTTGGACTCGCCTTCTGATTGGTTGAGGGTAGGTTGATAAAAATTAACAGCGTCTGGTATAGTCCGCCATAAATCGAAAGCTTCCATGCCAAGCTGACCTGCTTGAAAAAAAGACAGAAGGGACAAGCCTTTGCCTCTGTGCTGTGTGCACAAGTGCTAGAGCCTTTACTGACTGTTAGCTTGAGTGTGTGAAGATTCCTTACTTGAGGGTTGAATTACAAAGTCCTAGTTGTTGCAGAAACCTGGGGAAGAAGAACACGAGGGAGTAGAATGCTCATACTATAACCTGCAGCTAAACTCCTCATCTTCGTCCAGGAGGCACAACGTTTTGGTGAATCTGAATACTTATGAGCCAACTGTATCAATAAAGTTCAAGATAAGTCCTTCACAACAGGCACATGATAGTTCATTCAAATCCAATTCCACACAATAAACTTTACCTTGGAGGGATGAAAACAACAGACCTTCCAATTACAGAATAGTGGTATTATCAAGCATAGAAACAAGAACTGGGTGTAGACATTTCAGTGACCTCTTTTGTTTAAAAGACATGGACAGAGTGTCCAACATATTTAGTTCTATTTTGTAAATACACATTTCTTGATTTTGAGAATTCCTGACCCAAAAGTTTGAGGTACAGGAACATTAAATTGTATATATCTCTATTTATATCTAAACTTTTCAAACAGTCTTATTTACTTAATTTTCATTGAGTTAAAGTTCTGTTTTGAAATTAAATACATTACCCTAGACACCTTGCCATAACACACCACACAGATTCTTTAGTCCTGGTGAGATCTAAAGGGGTGACAGTTAGGGACCCAGAGAACTTCATCATCATCAGTCTTTACTCTGGGAACTTACATAGTCTGACCTCACCTGGATTGTCTATACACCCTTGCTCTTTTCAGAGAAGGGGGTATTACTTATAAGACCAGTCTCTTATCTGGCACTATCCTGGTATCCTCTGATACATCTAGTTGTCCAGGATAGCCTATATTTAGTAACATCAAATCCTCTTATCACAATCGCCTTGCTGTGACAGTACATCGTGAATGGACGCTGAGCCAATTTTGCATCCCAAAAAAGTGAATTATTGGCTGAGGCCACGAGTACCTGTTAATTACCTTTATTTATTTATTTACTTATTTATTTACCTTTTGTTGAGGTAGCCCATGAGGTAGCCGGTCCTCCATGGACAAAATGGTCACTCAGATAGATCCGGGTAAGAAGGATTTGAGCATGATCACGTTTTTCATCTTCTGTCCTCTCTCCATCTTTCTCTTCTTTGTTCACTCTTCTGCTTATAATATAATTTTCTTTCTCTGTAGTTGACCTCGACCTTCGTCAATGAAGTTGTGCAGGCTGGGTTGAAATGTCAAAGTATTCCCATGGTAAATATCGTCGTAGAGGAGTGAATTGTTTTAGACTTTTATCTATTTTAACATTACGAGTTGGGGTGACCAATTTCCTTATTCACTGTCTTTGCATTCCTTCACTCAAGAGCAGAGTCAGGTTCCCATTTTTTATAAATTGGTAGAATTGAGCGCGACGCGACTTGGTTTCGAACACCGCTGTTTGCTGGGTTAGAGTGTTCGATACGGAAGGCTTATAGACGGATAGATGCGATGTAATGATAGTTGACATCGGTTTATCGACAAAGAAGATAAACATAGTCATACAGGGACGTGACGGTATTGCCTCTCCTGCTTGGCAGTAGTGGTCCAACAGTGGCCAAAAGTCAAGAGTATCTAATATGGGCTTCAAATGTATCTACCTTCGCACAAGATTACTCTTGGCAGAGATGTAGATAGAAGGGTGATGACACTTTTATTACAAAGGGAGTCTTCCCGAGATATTCAGAATAAGCGACAACAATACTGCTTTGGCTGAGTATATTAACTTTGTAATTCTGCCGACACTTTTGTGAAGGATTTAAGCACTTATTAATTTCAGCTCGTTTAAGACCCCACCCCTGATTTACTCAGTGGAATTCTATTATTCTAGTATAGCTCTGTTAAGAATCATCATCATGTGACATATTCTTTCCAGAACGTTGTCTCCATTACAGCTGCTCTGAACGCATCACGATTCTGGGCAAGTCGACCTGCATCAGCCAAAGACAAGTTCAGACTCTCTGTGATGTCCTGGGTCCACCGTCGTCTAGGTCGACCCCTTCCCCTTTTTCCAGGGACCATGCCTTCCATCACTGTTTTTTTCCAGACTATTATGTCTTTTTATATGACCGAAAAATTTCAGCTTCCTTATTGCGATGGTATTTAGGAGCCAATGTTCCTGTACGTTTAGTGAGTGCAGTACTTCTCTGTTGGTCTTTTTTTCTGTTAAGAATGTGTGTAGTAAATTGACTGAGATAAACACGCAGTAACTTTAAAATGATAAAATCGAAGTTATTAAAAAAATGTAATAATCACTTAAAGCTTTAACAGTTGAAAAATAATTTGAATAGTTATGTATCAAGTAAAGTTATCATCACAGTCTTTATAGAATGTGAAATGATACAAGACGTTCAAATGGCAGCATAGATTTGAACTTAGCTACCAATGACGATTCTGCTCCTTCTTATGGTTTGGTTCTTTTCACAATGCTTACGTTCGTCCCTGATCAAGGTTGTCGGGTGTAGCTCGTTTCCCAGAAATGTCAAGGAGAGTCTACCACGTGGGTCCTTAGTCTTAAAGCGTAGGCCACTGTTTTCTTATTGTTCCGGAGACAGTACTTTCTGCTGGTACCACCAATAAGCCAATCCTGGCTCACACACGTTTTTGCTCATATGAATAAAAGAGACTTGAATCTGTCTATGGGGAAGGCTAGATAATCCATAATTGTTTTACCCTGTTGATTATAGGAGTAATCGTTCTTGATATTAATTCGGCGCATGGATATGACACCCTTGTCTGTACCTATTTCTTAGGGCCAGAAAATAGATTAATTTGCTTATTATGTTTATGGCCTGAATTCATATGTATTACATATTATTAGTACAAGTAGAATCAGTCCTATATTGTATATTTTGGATGGGTAGGCAGGACTATATTCTTGTTACACCGCTCTAGCGGAAGTAGGAGTTGTCTTGTCTAGTCGTGATGAGTTCCGATGTACCGTGACAATGGCGGGTACGCATTTTTCCAGGGCTGGTATATTCTTCAGTAAAAATGATTTACGAAGTAGTTTTTCTTTTATAGGAGATTGTGTCTCTACTAGAGTTGTGTTAGAGACTCTCCTAATGTACGGTACCATGTATGATTCGGACTCCAGGTAATTCCAGTCCCTGTTTTGATGATCTCAGGTCGGTTAGGCCTAGCGGGAATTTTGTGCTTCGCAACGCTAGGGTCAAATTTGTATCGACGGAGATGACAGGCTCCATACTGTAATTATGTCTACGTGAGGTAACTGGATTACGGTAGATCTGTATGGAGGAACTTTATGAAATTATGCATATGTATTGCAAATTAACTTTGGCTTATATATATATATCCTCCTGTGAGCGAGTGAGCGACAACTCAGGTAGGCGGCCATGTTACATTCCTGTCATCGCATTTTTTGGATCACTGTCTAAAGAACGGGGCATGTATCTTATTATTCGGACAGTGGCAAGGAGATCTCAATTTGGATAGAAACCCCTTATCGTGGTTTCACAATATGATAAACTGTGAATATAAAGCAACTTTAGTTACTTACCGATCCGCCTTCACTGACGCGCTTAGTCAGATAGGGGATGCGGCCATTGATGTACTACCTATTATTTATGAATGTGCCATGACATAGGATCTACTATGTATGCCTGCAAATTGATATGTCAACATACCCATGATTTACTCGTTATGTCCCAGTGTGAGCGTCCAAATAAACTGTGTAAACAAAGATTCCAGCAGTCTGCATTGGTGCCTTGTAGACACAAGTGAATGAGTGTTTAGATTGGTCAGAACACGAACAGTACACCATTCGCGGTAAACACACTCTACACTTCTACCCATATCTACACCATCCTGCGTCGGTTGAAGTGACCAAGTTTAGGGCCTGCTTCCCCTGGAGCCTTAGAGGGAAACTACTGTTTACAGCTGCCTTTGCCTTCCCTAACTTAGGACTAGGGTGAGTTACCCATTTACAGCTGGGTAGACTGGAGCATGCCTGATCTCGACAACTCTGTACACTACCATGGACACATACAGTAGTGGCACCACAAACAACATGCTACAGTGATTGATAGTGGAGCTTTACAGAAGAAAGAGAATACACCACACTTTACAGAAGGTTTACAGTATACAACTGATACTTCTTTACAGACTGACATTTTACAGTAACAGTGTGTGCAAGCAAACTTTACAGTGGTGAGCCAGATCCCTGGGTCCAGCCTACGCAGTCTTGTGTTGAGAATCACATTTTACAGTTACAAGAACATTTGTTTGACCACATCAATACCAATAGGACAGCTATACAATCAATGTCAGCTTGACCTGTTCTGACAAGTGTAGCAATATCTGGGACAGCACTTGTTGACATTTGGCACAGTACAGTCAGTGTTCTAAACCAGTGATTGTTTATCCTGCTGTAATAGAAGAGCATTGTTGAACATAAAGTGCAAATTTCATCGGTGGATCTTCTAATGTGCTCAAAAAAATTGGACAGTGTAATAGTTAGAAAGCAAATCTATTACTCAATAAAGTGGTAGTCTAATTTATTAAATCTGAGCATACTTTGCAACACATTCTATCCACAACACATATATTATATTATATATGCATTTATGTTATTTGTTATGTATTAAATTAGTTTATGTTCTGGGTGACTAGTACAAGGTATGCCGAGTGACATTGGTCTGGTACTAGTATTCTATAGGTACACATTTTCTTAATTGGAAATTTGTTTGCAACAATTTGCTGCTATTTCTGTTAGTTGTGATGAGGTGTTCTTTTCTTCGTTGTTTTTGTTAATAATTTTGTGTTCCTTAGTTTTGTTTGATTTGTTTGCATTTGTTGGTCTAATCTTTTCTATTTTTGATTTCTTTACACCCTTATGTTTATACACTGTGGCGTTATTTGTCTTGTTATCTTATTGCAGTTATCATCACGGATTCTGTGATCATTTTTTTCATTTCTCCTATTTAATTTAATTTGATCTCTGCAAATGTTTTCAGATTGTCTTTTCTTGTTTGTCCTTTGTAATGTCTTTAGTTGACATATGACATATGAGGTATAGTGGAATACACTTATATTATAGTACAGATCAGTACTTTATGATTGTTATTGTTATAAAACAAAATGTACAAGACCTTTATAAGGCTTGTCTCCCAAAGTGATTGGTAAAGGGAAATATTATTTTCCACAGGTACTCAAGTGATCATTGATTACATTAGGGTATACAAGACCTTTGTAAGGCTTGTCTCCCACAGTATTTGAGATATACAGTTATTGTTTTCCACAGGTACTCAAGTTATCATTGGTTATATGATAAACAAAATAACCATACAAGTTTTTCACTAAGACTAAGTCTATGGTATAGACTTGTCTCACATTAAAGTGAAATAGGGTAATTTATTTACTTTTTCAGGTTTCTGATTTAAGAAGACAAGATGTCTACATTAGATTACTTTATTGCACAAGGAAAATCTCTTGATAAGACTGGGAAAGACTTAGAACAATGGGCTGTTGCTCAATATGACAAAGCATTAGCTGCAGAAGAGAGAAAAGCTGCTGCTGAAGAGAAAAAAGCTGCTGCAGAAGAGAGAAAAAACTCTGGCTGAAGAGAAAAGATTAGAAAGAGAAGCTGCTGCTGAAGAGAGAAAAGCTCTGGCTGAAGAAAAAAGATTAGAAAAAGAAGCTGATACTGCTGCTGAACTAAAGAAATTGCAGATGCAAGTGGAGGAAAGGAGATTTGATGCAGAAACAGAAAAAATTAGAAGTTGCAGCTGAACAAAAAAAAATTAGAAGTTGCAGCTGAACAGAAAAAATTAGAAGTTGCAGCTGAACAGAAAAAATTAGAAGCTGCTGCTGCAGCTGAACAGAAAAAATTAGAAGCTGCTGCTGCAGCTGAACAGAAAAGATTAGATAGAGAAGCTGAAGAGAGAAAAGCAATAAGAGAACATGAGTTTGAATTAGAGAAATTAAGATTGACTAGTATGAGTAATATTAATCAGGCATCTGGTGGTAATGGTAAACCTTTTAATTATAAGGTCAAGGTGCCAGCGTTCAACTCTGCCAGTGATGATATAACATTCTGGCTTGATAGATTTGAACGTGCTTGTCGAGCTCATAATGTTGACAAATCACAGTATGTGCATCAGTTGTCTGAAAATTTAAAAGGGGAGTCTCTGACTAAGTTATCTTTGGTTGAAGAGGCCGACAAGGATAATTATGATGCTATTAGGGCAGCTTTGATAAAGAGATATCAGCTGTCAGAAGAAGGTTATCGTCTTTTGTTTAAAACAATGAGACCTGAGGTAGGTTTAGAATTCTCAGATTTCATTTCAAAAGCACGACTTACACTCTCACGATGGATTGAATTATCCAAAATAGAGAAAACATTTGATGGTCTTACGGATTTATTGCTAAGAGACAAGGTCATGTCTTCGGTAAATAAACCATTCCTAGAGTTCTTACATGAGCGTAAACCTAGTACATCAAAGCAAATGGAAGAATATTGTGACCAGTATGCCACGGCACACCCTGACATGATTCTTAGTAACTCTAACATCAAAGAGAGTATGCCAGTTGCTTCGGCAACAGAATATAATCAGAATTACTCACACAAATTCCAAGGAGCTAAAAATAAATTTGATAAAAAGGTTAATTGGAATAAATATCAAAACCAAGATAACCACTCAAATCAGGGTTCTTCTTCGAAGAACTGGAATCGGGCTGATAGTCCTCGACACGCGAGGGGTACCCATAATTTTAGACATTCTCGAAAGGGGAGTAGCTATAGGAACTACCCAAGTGCTTCATGGAGAGAAAAGAACCAATATTACAGGGATACTCAGTATAATGAGCGTGATGATTATGATCATGAATATTATGATTCAAACCCAAATAGGGGTTATAAAAGGGGAAATAATAATTATAGAGACAATTATAACCGAGGTAGATCACAACACAAAAGACATGGTAAATCTTATTACCAGGCTAACTCTGCACAACAGGAGTTCCACGACACCGGTAATCAGAATAATGATAAAAAAGACTCCAATAGTGTAGCAAATTCCGCTTTCGATTTTGCTAGAGCATCTGAGTGTTCGCAATGCAAAACATTATTCGATCCAACCACAGTTTCTACTTTAAGCTGCGGTCACCCGCTTCCCGCTCTCCCTGCGTCAATCGCACATAATGGAAGGGGTGCTCTTGTTTTCAATAGAGGCTTAATAGATGGTACTCCAGTATCAATTCTTTTCGATTCGGGGTGCACTACCATCGGAGTGAGGCAATCACTCGTAAATCCTTCTCGAGCTACAGGCGATGTAGTCAAATGTGTAACATTTGGTGGCACATTGGAGAAGTACTCCACTGCCATTATCAATATTGCTACGCCTTTCTTTACAGGAGAGGTGCAAGCATGTCTCTTGCCGAATCCGATCGCTGATCTTATCATCGGTCGCATTCACGGAGTGAAAGAATGCACTCCACAGCAAATTTCTAATTGGGAAAATGTTAATATGCAATCTGCCAATGCAGTAATCACTAGGGCTCAAGCTCTTAATATGCCACAATCTTCACATTCTGAAGATAATGATGCGCAGATCCAAGATGATCCCTTGGAGATTTCCCATGATTCCTTTATAAAACAGCAGGAAGATGATCCTACTCTAAAGAAATTCTTTACTCTGGCAACAAAAGGTGATCCGAATAAGGATACAAATCGTAAATCTTGGGTTACGATGAAGAATGGCGTACTTGTACGTATGGTACAAGACTCCGCTAAGTCCATTCATTCTCAAATCCTAGTGCCTAAAAATATGAGAGTTAAAATCTTACAGCATGCGCATGATTCGCAGTGTGCTGGACATATGGGTTTTTCCCGTACTAAAGCTAGAGTTCTTGAATCTTTCTTTTGGCCTGCTGTGAATAAGGACATACGAATCTATTGTCGATCTTGTAAAGTATGTCAAGAGATTAAATCCAGAGGTCCACGTCATGATGCACCTATTCAGGCTGCAGACATTCCCATTCGACCATTTCAAAAAATGGCGATAGACATCATTGGTCCATTTAAGATAAAGTCTGCTAGAGGACACCAATTTATTTTGACGTGTGTTGATATGTGCACACGTTGGCCGGAGGCTGTTCCTCTAAAGAGCATAACTACTGCTGATGTCGCAGATGCTCTTTGGTTAATATTTTCTCGTCTGGGGTTTCCAGCAGAAATATTATCCGACCATGGTACCCAACTCATATCGGATACCATGTCTCAAGTAATGTCGACTCTTAAGATAGAGAGATCGCTGAGTAGTATTTATCATCCTATGTCCAATGGGATGGTGGAACGTCTGAATAGAACTCTGAAAAACCTACTAGGTAAGATAACAGAAGATCATCCTCAGGATTGGGATAGGGTTTTACCCGCGGCTCTCTTTGCATATAGAGAGGTCGCCAACGAACATACAGGATTTTCTCCCTTTGAACTTGTCTTTGGCGCGAAACCGCGAGGTCCTATGGCCTTACTTCATGATCTTATAACGGCTGATAATATTGTCGATGACACAAAATCCTCTTATGAATATGTCATCGCACTTAGACACAAGATTATTGAAGCATGCAAATTGGCAACTGCTTCTTCTGAATTTGCGAAACAGAAGGCAAGGGATTTTGCCAATAAAAAGAGATGCTTGCGACAACTTTGTCCAGGTGACAAAGCATTTGTCTTGCTACCTTGTAGGGAAAATAGACTTCTTATTTCTTGGAAAGGTCCGTACGATATAATATCAAAAGTTTCCGATGTTGACTATATCGTCGATATTGACGGGAAGCGTAAAACCTTCCACATCAACATGCTCACGGAATTCCATGAACGTCCGGATTATTTACAACCTGTTTTCCAGGCAACGGACGATTTTCCAGTCCAACATGGACAGTACTCATCTCTGTCAGTAATACAGGATGAGGAAACGAGTTTCTCGGATGTAAATCTACCTTTTCCAATGATTCCTCTTCACTCTAATGAATCATGGAAAGATGTTGCAATTTCTCCCGAATTATCTCCAGGAGAGCAGAAACAAGTTTCTACTATGTTAGAACAATTTCAGGATGTCCTTACTGACATTCCTGGTCAAACTGATGTCATTCAACATGACATTATTCTTACTGACCATAGTCCTATAAGAGTCAGACCGTATCCTATCCCGATACATTTTCAAGCACAGGTAGAGAAAGAGTTGGATGAGATGATAGAGTTAAAAATTATTGAACCATCCACATCAGCATATTCTTCGCCGATGGTTATTGTACGAAAAAAAAGACAATAACATACGTCTTTGCGTGGATTATCGCAAATTGAACCAAGTGACGAAATTTGATGCTGAACCTATGCCTTTACTAGAAGAGCTACTTACGAGACTATCGAATTCTCATTTCTTTACTAAACTCGATTTGTCTAAGGGATATTGGCAAGTTCCATTATCCGAACACGCCAAACCGTTTACTGCTTTTTCGACGCCTAGGGGTCTATTCCAATGGAATTTCATGCCTTTCGGTCTTATGAATGCCCCTGCAACATTCGTACGCATGATGCGTCGAATCCTATCTCATCGCTCAGATGTCATTGCGTATCTTGATGACATCTGCCTTTTCAGTGATACTTGGAACGATCACTATAATGGGATAAATGAACTATTGTCTATCTTACGCGAGCATAACCTGACAGCGAAACCATCGAAAGCATGTATTGGTTTTAGCGAAATATCTTTCTTAGGACACCGTGTTGGTCATGGGTTCCTAAAAACAGAAGACCATAATACAAGTAAGATACTTAACATTTCTATTCCTAAGACTAAAAAGCAAGTACGAAGTCTCTTAGGTCTAATACAATTTTATGGACGATTCATTCCGAATCTGTCCTCCATTATGTCACCTCTTTCTTCCTTACTAAAGAAAGGGTCTCCTAATGTAGTCCACTGGACTCAAGAATGTCAATCCTCTTTGGATAAGGTTAAAACTATGTTTTCTACTTCACCTATCCTAGTATTGCCTTCTAAGGATAAGACATTTATTCTTCGTAGTGACGCTTCATCCACCGGGATTGGAGCAGCACTAATGCAAGAGTACTCCGGAACTCTGCATCCTGTGATGTATATTTCTCGGAAATTAAATGCCGCAGAGAAGAATTACTCGGTCCTAGACCGTGAATTATTGGCTATGGTTTGGTCAATCCTTAAACTGCAAAGATTTCTTCTTGGCGCGCATTTCATTGTGGAAACTGACCAGAAAGCTCTTACGGCTATTCAGAGTAAAAATCTGAAGAGCGCGAGATCAACGCGTTACGCGATTGCTCTGCAGCCATTTCATTTTTCGGTGCGAGCTATCCGTGGGTCAGAAAATGTGATGGCAGATATTTTGTCTAGATGCCCACATGATTCATAACTGTTATACAACTTTGATACAGTTGTTCCTATGTTGAAATGTGTACACATATGTAATATCATATATTGATTGTAACACTACTTAGCGGTTCATTGATATTTATTCACCGCTGATTTTTCAATGTTTTTTCGTCTTTGATGATCATGATGTTAAGATATCTTAGATGAAATTTATGTATAAACTAATGTACAAATTGTGTCATTGCTAATATTGTAGTATGCGTTGGTGACACCTCTCTGGAAATATTTATACTTAGAGAAATACTTTCTCTAAGGTCAGAAAACTTATGCTTATCATCTGCGCATTGTTATGGGTGCGTTGTGAGCCTATTGTATGTTGCTCCTAGATGTATTTCAAAAAAAAAAAATGTACCATTTTTTTTCCCGAGGGGTGTGGTAATCTGTTGCGTGCATATTTTGACGCACATATTACAAAAATCGATATGGCTATTTAATATGGAAAAGATATAGACATTCATTCATTTGTGTATGAAAATGCTGTCTATGGGGAAGGCTAGATAATCCATAATTGTTTTACCCTGTTGATTATAGGAGTAATCGTTCTTGATATTAATTCGGCGCATGGATATGACACCCTTGTCTGTACCTATTTCTTAGGGCCAGAAAATAGATTAATTTGCTTATTATGTTTATGGCCTGAATTCATATGTATTACATATTATTAGTACAAGTAGAATCAGTCCTATATTGTATATTTTGGATGGGTAGGCAGGACTATATTCTTGTTACACCGCTCTAGCGGAAGTAGGAGTTGTCTTGTCTAGTCGTGATGAGTTCCGATGTACCGTGACAATGGCGGGTACGCATTTTTCCAGGGCTGGTATATTCTTCAGTAAAAAATGATTTACGAAGTAGTTTTTCTTCTATAGGAGATTGTGTCTCTACTAGAGTTGTGTTAGAGACTCTCCTAATGTACGGTACCATGTATGATTCGGACTCCAGGTAATTCCAGTCCCTGTTTTGATGATCTCAGGTCGGTTAGGCCTAGCGGGAATTTTGTGCTTCGCAACGCTAGGGTCAAATTTGTATCGACGGAGATGACAGGCTCCATACTGTAATTATGTCTACGTGAGGTAACTGGATTACGGTAGATCTGTATGGAGGAACTTTATGAAATTATGCATATGTATTGCAAATTAACTTTGGCTTATATATATATATCCTCCTGTGAGCGAGTGAGCGACAACTCAGGTAGGCGGCCATGTTACATTCCTGTCATCGCATTTTTTGGATCACTGTCTAAAGAACGGGGCATGTATCTTATTCGGACAGTGGCAAGGAGATCTCAATTTGGATAGAAACCCCTTATCGTGGTTTCACAATATGATAAACTGTGAATATAAAGCAACTTTAGTTACTTACCGATCCGCCTTCACTGACGCGCTTAGTCAGATAGGGGATGCGGCCATTGATGTACTACCTATTATTTATGAATGTGCCATGACATAGGATCTACTATGTATGCCTGCAAATTGATATGTCAACATACCCATGATTTACTCGTTATGTCCCAGTGTGAGCGTCCAAATAAACTGTGTAAACAAAGATTCCAGCAGTCTGCATTGGTGCCTTGTAGACACAAGTGAATGAGTGTTTAGATTGGTCAGAACACGAACAGTACACCATTCGCGGTAAACACACTCTACACTTCTACCCATATCTACACCATCCTGCGTCGGTTGAAGTGACCAAGTTTAGGGCCTGCTTCCCCTGGAGCCTTAGAGGGAAACTACTGTTTACAGCTGCCTTTGCCTTCCCTAACTTAGGACTAGGGTGAGTTACCCATTTACAGCTGGGTAGACTGGAGCATGCCTGATCTCGACAACTCTGTACACTACCATGGACACATACAGTAGTGGCACCACAAACAACATGCTACAGTGATTGATAGTGGAGCTTTACAGAAGAAAGAGAATACACCACACTTTACAGAAGGTTTACAGTATACAACTGATACTTCTTTACAGACTGACATTTTACAGTAACAGTATGTGCAAGCAAACTTTACAGCCACCCTGTTCTGTCACACGGCAGGCAGACAGACAGATATGCAGACTGACAGATGGGTAAGTAGGTTGGTAGGAAGGTAGGTAGGTATATAGGCAGACAGGTAGGTAGGTAGCTTGGTAGGTAGCTTGGTATATAGACAGACAGACATATAGATAGATAGATAGATAGATAGATAGATAGATAGATAGATAGATAGATAGATAGATAGTTAGATAGATAGTTAGATAGATAGATAGATAGATAGATAGATAGATAGATAGATAGATAGATAGATAGATAGATAGATAGATAGATAGATAGATAGATAGATAGATAGATAGATAGATAGATAGATAGATAGATAGATAGATAGAAAGCATATTATTATTGTAGTTCAGAATGGAGATAATTGCAATACGGGCTAACCCATAGGTGCTCAGTCCCTAACAGGTAATGTTGAACGATGTGAATGCTGTTTTAGTAGCGTATTGCGTGTATATACGCCGGATTCATTCTCTCACACGTCTGTCCCTGCAAGTCTTACGTTTGATGCTACGTTCCATCAGTCTGAACCGTATAGAACCATCGATTCAGTTGACATTCTTTAACAGGTGATCATTAATTGTTATTTATTATCTCCAGTAGATTCACACTAGTTCCTGATAGTTTAAAGCATCTATGTACGGTTCTCCAGTCATGCCATCCATTTTGGACCTTCAAAGGGATGGACTGAGAGTCTGACACAATAACTGCTGTCACGGATTGCCTCCCCTTAGCTCTGCAGTAGTGGTCCACCAGTGACCAACACTCAAGAGTATCTAATGTTGGTCTTCAAAGGTGTCTACCTTCGCACAAGATTACTCTTTGCAGAGATGCAGATAGAAGGATAATGATGCTTCTATCTCAAGGCCGTATTCACAAGATGTTTTCAGAAGTCAAGAACAGTGCTGCATAGGGCAGAGCACTATTAACTTATATCTGATCCGTCGCCTTTTGTGAAGAATTAAGCAATGGTTTCAGCTCGTTCAAGCCCCCAGCTGGTGTAAATCCAGAGAAATTCTTTTATACGTATTTGCTCTATAGATGTAAATATATATCTAGATATATATATATTAAATAGTCTTGCTCATATGTTTGCTTTCATACATATAATAACTGAATCAACAACGATTGTTTAGTTTTAAAATAAAATGTAACTAACTTAATAATCGTACTCCTGTCTTCACCTCAAAGGTTAGGTTGCTCTGCCCAACACTACACGTAAAGTTGGCATAGAGGCTTTTTATGATTGACACTATGCAGCTTGGAATTCCATAAGCCCTCAGTATTTTCCATAAACTGTCCCTATGTATGCTGTCAAAAGCCTTTTCAAAATCAACGAAATTAATGTACAGCTGTCTTTGCCATTCTGAGCACTGCTCTATAATGTTCCTGAGAGTAAATATATGATCTACACATCTTCTGTTCTTTCTAAATCCTGCTTGTTCCTTCCTCAGTTTGTGGGTCTACTGCTTTAGAAATTCTCTGTATAATTATCATGCCTAGTATTTTGCTGAGAACTGAGAGAAGAGTGATTCCTCTCCAATTATTGCAGTCTGCAAGATCTCCCTTCTTGTGCAATTTGACAATTATTCCTTTGTTTCACTCTGATGGTGTTGTCCCCGTTTTCCAGACTTGTGCAAATAGTGGTTCTAATAGTTCTACTGCTAGCTCAGGGTCTGTGTTAAATAGCTCTGCATTTAAGTTATCATGGCCAGGAAATTTTTCCGTTCTTTAACCCTTTGATTGCTGTGATGATTTCTTCTTTTCGTGGAATGTCTGTATTTACATCTAGATCGTTTTCAGCCTCGGGAACATTCAATTGTGTCTCTGGTGGTTTCTTGTTCAGAGTTTCTCTGAAGTTCTCTGCCCATCTTGTTTCCTGTCCCTCTGCTTTCGTGATGAGATTTTCTTGCTTATCTCCTACTAATGTAATATTGTTTGCACCTCGTTTTCCGCTGATGAATTTAGTTATTTTGTATACTGTGCTTTGTTCATTTCTCAGTGCTGCCTCTTCTGCCCCTTATCAACCACTCTTTTTTAACAGTCATAGACTGGGTGATGCGACAGACAACAGAGGGCAGTCCAAGAGGAATAAGATGGACTACATTTTCTACATTAGAAGATCTGGAATATGTAGATGACATTGCACTACTAGCACATTCACATCAACACATCCAGGAAAAAACGGACAGACTTAATAAGTTTAGCCAGCAGGTGGGCTTGAACATTAATTTAAGGAAGTCAGAGGTCATGACGCTCAATGTGAGCAACCCTGAGCCCATATCAGTAAGGAATCAGCAACTGGTACAGACAGACACCTTCACATACCTAGGATGCATAGTAACAGACGGCGGGGCAGGCAAAGACATCAACATCAGAATGAATAAGGCAAGAACAGCCTTTTTTAGCTTAAACAACATCTGGAAGTCCTCTCAAAACAGCACAAGCACAAAATTAAGATTATATCAGAGCTGTGTGCTTTCTGTGCTTCTCTATGGTGCAGAATGCTGGAGAGTTACAGAGAAGGAAATGTCGAAATCGTCCTCTTTTCACACAACATGCCTAAGAAAAATTCACCGAATCTTTTGGCTGAATACCATCACCAACCAAGATCTGCTTACTCGGAGCAAGCAAGAGGACATGCACACCATCATAGCTGGCAGACGCTGGAGCTGGGTCGGCCATGTCCTCAGAAGAGACCCCGATGCCATCACAAGAACAGCTATGCTTTGGACCCCTGAAGGAAAACGAAAGAGAGGCCGACCAAAAACAACCTGGTGGAGGACTGTGGAGGCTGAGATGCAAAGAATAAACCAGAGTTGGGGCACTGTACGAAGGATGGCCACCGACCGTGCAAAGTTGAATCAATTTGTTGTTGCCCTACAAGACGCCACTAGGCGTGATGGCCACTGACTGCTTTGACGGTCGGCGGCTAAGGATCAAAGAAGAAGAAAGATGAATTTAATAATCAATTAGTTTTAACAGGTTAAAATACCGATAGAATGATGGCGAATTTTTACACGTCTATAAAATTGTCTTCACTGAGACTTGGGTTGAGGATTAATAAAAACAATTGTCCTTTTGCTGGTTCCTTTTACAAGAACGTATCTGGTATAAGTAAGTCCTGCAGGCGTGGTTTCGTCAATTCTTCTGTGATGAGGGCACTTCTCACTACAACTCATCCAATGTAGGTGGTTAGTGGGTTAGTGTTGATTCCCTGCTTTTAACTCACGACTAGTGGCGTAGAAACTTTAGTCTTGCAGCTTCGTACGATGAACTTTAGGAAAAATAAAAGAGCAAATGATTCTGCTAAGTACATTTGTGGGTTGCAAATTAACAGGCGCATTGTCTCGCTGTCCACCCACCAATGTTAGCCTCTATGAATAATTAAATTCTTGAGTATACACAGCGTAGCTCGGGGAAGATGATTAGAAATCACCAATATTCTTCTGGGTATTAAACTGGGACAATATGTGCCTGGACAGCGGGAGGGCAATAACGTGCCTAAATTACAATTAACAAGGTACAAATATCTCACAAAAGGATACTATACACTTGATGCACATGGGATGTAATCATCACTCATCACTTTTCGGAGTCTGGGGTCATCTCTACTGTCGGTTTTCTGTACGACTAGCAAGAACAAAGCACCAGCGCTTGCTTTAGTGGTTCATGAATATACTATTTTCAAATGTTGAGGTTGCCAGCCTCATATATATTACCACTTAGCAAGAAAAGCCTGTCAAATTCACATTTGTAAAGTATAGGTTCACAACTTACACTAAATGGGATTTACAATCTCCTGGCACTGCTAGAATGGACACAGCAATTTAGGTTAGATGCTGTTGAATCACTTGGTCTGGGAAATTTTAGTATTTCTCTTATGACGGGTGATCTGATTCCTTAGGTTTCCAGCCTTTGTATTTAAAAATACGGGTTTACTTTTAAGTTTCAAAGTTGCCCAAACATTTCGATCTGTCACTTATAGTTTTGGAATTCTTTGTCCGATCCTTCTGTCTGGCTCTGTGGAATTGCCAGCTTGACGTGGCGATGCAGTCTGATTTGTGACTCCGATTTCGCTAGATTATATTTCCATTTCTCAGGTCGTCCCAGACTGTATTTGTAGACCAACTTGCCAATGAAAGTTAAAGTCTATTCTGGCTCTCAAATCAAGCCAATGGTAAGCTCTTTAGAACTATATGGGTCGGGGTGTTAAATCATAATATCCATCGCATATTTTAAAATATCAACTTTTAAAATTCCAACGCATGACCTCTTTCTAATTAGGGAGTAATACTTACGATTGCATCTTTATGCAAACTCACAAACAAATCTGAACTTATTTCCTGTCTAGATACTTTCCGCCCATATTGTCTCCTCTGGCAGGTTATCTGTAATAATTACACAGCGATGGTCCAGTGGATGCGATTACGTATTATCAATTGTGTTTGCATAAATCCCTCAGACGGATTTCTTGGCAGCCAATCTTGCTTTCTGTCCATCGATCGTGCGCGACCACCTTACGTCAACACAGAAAGATCGTCTCTGTCAAAGGTGGCTAGACGAATAAAGTGATAACCGTATTATCCGCTGACCTGTTCAATTTACCTGGTATTATTATGATTCACCTGGCTTCTTCAAGTCTAGAAGCAGCTCAGAGCAAAAAATGTAAGAGCATAAAATATGTCAAATAATAGAACGATGAAGGAGAGAGAGAAGGGCACAAAAGTAAATGCATAAAACGTTTTCTTACAACTGCCCTGGTTGATGTAGTTTCAAACAACCGTCTCAGTGCGTGCTTTATCTTGACTCAGTTACATACATATACACACACCCATTATATATAAATAAATAAATAAATAAATAAATAAATAAAAATAAATATATATAAATATATAAATATATAAATATATAAATATAAATATAAATATAAATATATATAAATATATATAAATATAAATATATATATATATAATATAAATATATAAATATAATATATATATATATATATATATATATATATATATATATATATATATATATATATATATATATATATATATATATATATATATATATATATATATATATATATATAAAAATATATATATATATATATATATATATATATATATATATATATATATATATATATATATATATATATATATATGTGTGTGTGTGTGTGTGTGTGTGTGTGTGTGTGTGTGTATATATACGCATATCAACTTGCGAGCAGTTGATAAACAGGTGAATATTATGCTGCGCCTCCGAAGTATCCAAACGCGGTCGTGGAGATCTTCCTTGTAGCTTAGGAAGTATATGATGTCCTAACTTGTTAACTCTGTTATCTGGACATACGCATTGCTAGATTCTGTCTGATTAGACGCCAAACACGTAATGTGTAGACTCAGACTTGTACAGGACTGAAGGCGCAAAGTAGTTTCATAAGTTTTAAATCTAATATAAATAGTTGACTTTCTTTTTATATTATTCCTCACTATTGCTTCGTCATAACTGATCTTTCTTAATAAATGTAGTGAATGAAAATGAACGTGTGTGCCCATGACAATCTGCGATGAAGATCTAATAATCTAGATGAAGGCGAAGTATACAACTATGAATTACTTCGTCGTATTATCATAGAGCAAAAATGTGATTAACCATTAACGAATAGAAATAATGAAAAAAAAGTCTTTCGCACATTTAACTATGAGGCTAATTGCGAAAAGCAATTACTAATAATAATAAAAGGAAATTATTAATGTATTTTGTCTAAAATTTACAAACCTCCTTTTCCCTTCGCAAATTCCTTACGAACAGTATATGCAATTAAACTCCACAGATATGAATCATTGATCTATATAGAAATGAAATTCTGGAACAAGCTGTGACAGGATAAGCTCCGGAAAAACTCTTCCACTGATGCTCCGCTATGTTGGTAAAACCGTACTGACATCTGGCTAACGTGTAGTTATATTTCTCTTTTTGCCAATGTGTGACAATTCTGGGGCTGTGTCCTATGAATCGGCTCGTTCCTCCAATAATTATTCGTTCATCTTGCCCTGCGACGTCTGCATGCAGGCGTACATTTTCAGTGCCCGTCAATTGCTACAAATTGGTGGGCTCTCGCAACTAACTCTTCGTCTGCTTTCTGGATTCCGGTGATGAGGCAAACCGAGATTTGGATTTGGTCGTCCGATAAGAGAGTGAATGTACTCCTTTGTTACAGAGTAACATTCCTTTGCGGCTCCTGCCTGTCGCACCGTGTTTTGTTTCTTTGTCGTATGGTGGCTCCCTTTATTTTCTTTCATTGTCCCGCCACGTAGACACCATCTAAGTTCTATTTTGCTCTCAATGTCTACTATCTGGTAAACACTTTTCTGTCCGTCTCGTGCGTCCTTTGTTTTCAATCGCTGTGGCGGTCATGCTATTGTATCCAAATATGGTGACACTCGCTTTGTTTAAACTGAGCATTAAGCGCTCAAAAGAATTCATTCTATGGTCAAGCAGGCTATCTACAGCACCAAGCAATACTTGTCGAACTGGCCAGTTATGTTCCAAAAGATAATCTAAGGTTGGGAAATATCATAGGTAATTAAAGTTACACTTAAGTAAAAGCCGCGATTAGGAAAGAGTACTTTAAAAAATGATGAAAGAGCAAAAACGGAAGAGAAATAAACTAAGAACGATGATAAAAAACGGTAGAAGACGAAAAAGATAGGAACATTTTATCACACGAGGACTAGATTGGAACCACGGCAGGAGTAAGACATCCGATAGGATAGTATGACACTCTCTCTGACAAACCTCTACACCCCAGCGTAGAAGAGGAACGACTAAGTAGTATTATAAAATTAAAACATATTTGAAATTACTCATTCGTTAATTATGAACATATTGTAAAGATTGTCCTCGACTTACGACACTCGTACTTTCGACGATCATCCCATTAGTCCTATTATATGATTTTTATTTCTGTCATAAATGTTATCTATTTTTGTTTATATTCATATTAAGGCTAGGGTTTTAATGACTGAAAAATTGCTAGAAAATGACCCATAAAAATGCATTTGTGACCACACACACACAAAAAAAAAAGAAGAAAAAAAAAACCCCTGCAAAATGCCCAATAAAATAGAAAAGAAATGACCTTAAAAAAAAAAAAAAAACTTTCTTTTTCAGTTTCCGAGCGAAACTAAAATTATTTTGCATTATTAAAGATAGAAAATGAATGGCACAAAACAAAACACAGAACCTAAAAATATGAATTAAATTTTTTGCTGTTACTGTGCCAAAAGGAAAGCCTAAGGCCGCTTACACACGAGCGTTTCTTGACGCGCGTTTCTCTCGCGTGACGAATGAAAGAGTACGGATTTACAGACAGTCTCGCTCGGCTGAGCAGCCTGTAAATCCCTTACTCCTTCATTCGTCACGCGTGAGAAACGCGCGTCAAGAAACGCTCGTGTGTAAGCGGCCTAAAACAAACAAACAAACAAACACACACACACAAACACACACACACGATGTAAGGAGAGGATAGGAAAGTATTCAGTGGGGTACTGGAAGATGAGACAGGTCTGTATTTCAAGAGCTGGCATTTGCTGATGATGTTGCCCTGATTGCTAAATCAGAGGCACATCTCCAATCCAACCTGCAAAGTCTGGAAGGAAGAGCTGGAGAAGAGAGGGATGGTCATAAGCAGCTCTAAAACAAAATCCATGGTGATATCACGAGAAGAAAGAAGACATCAGATTAAGATAGGAGAACAGGTCCTGGAGCAGGTCGACCACTTTAAATACCTTGGAGCTGTCATAGACCGAAAGGGAGGCATCCAAGAAGAGTTGGCTACCCGAAGAGCAGCAGCTGAGAGACTTTTTCAAGCCATAAATCGAGGATTACTCAGCAAAAAAAGACGTTGGTAAGAAAACGAAGATGGCTGTATACCGCTCCACCTATGTCCCAGTCTTGACATATGGATGCCACTCATGGGCAATGACTACAACCCACAAAAGTCAGATCCAAACCTCAGAAATGAGGTATTTGACGAAGGTGGTTGAAGTAACAAGAAGAGACATGGTCCGCAACCAGACGATACGTCAAAGCCTAAAATCCCAACCCCTGCAGACCCAAGTAGAACAGTCCCAACTGAGATGGTTTGGCCATGTCTGCAGAATGGGAGAAGATCGGCTACCACGGCAAGCATTGGAAACTAAGAGCCAGGGATCCAGACCCCCAGGATGACCCAAAGTCCAATCTTTGGGAAGGACCGAGGACTAGAATGGAACCAAGCCAGGAGGAAGACAGTATGGCGCTCTCTCTTACAAACCTCTACACCTCACGGTAGAAGAGGAGCGAATATGTAAGTAAGTACTGTGCCAAAAGGAAAGTCTCAAACAAACAAACACACAAACACACACACAAACACACATACACACATACACACAAACACCCACACCCAGCCACATCCCAACACCCACTCACCCACCCACACGCACTCATACACATTCTTTATCTTACTAACACCTCTCCCCTCTATTCCCCCCAAAATGTGAAATACAAGGAAACAAGAACATTAAAAAAAACTTCATGTCTTTAGTTTCTGTGCTAAACTAAAAGTTTATTTTATTAACCAAAAACATGTATTGTAAGATATACACACACACGCGCACACGTAAGGCACCTTAAAAATGCAATTTAAATGTTCAGAGTTTCTGTGCCAAACTGAAAAGTTTATTTTTAATAACAAACTAATTCCTTTAAAAAAAACAACACACACACAACAGAATATTTTAACAGTTTCTATTTAATGTGTTCAGAATTACAATGCACAGTGAAAACCATGTGCAGATTTTCAAAAGAGAATACTTGTCTACCATACTTGAAATAAACTGCGTCAATTTGTTCCAAGTTCGCTGAAAATTCACCAGGGAAAAATTTTTCCCTGATAGCACATCTGAAATTAAGCACAGCGTATCATTACCTAATTTTTGTTTCAAAACTTACTCAATTTTCTTTTGCACAGCTTTTCCCGCGTCCCCACTCACATTGCCTAGATCATTCACCATTTTCTTCATCAAAACTATCTGATCCACTAACAGAACTGCTGACATCTTAAGAGTTCTCACACCCCTCAACAGCGTCTTAAAATATACTACTCGTCAAAAGTCAAAGGCCACTTAGAAAAACCTTGGTTGAAACCATAAAACAAATCTGATATAAACGTAATTGGTATCTGTTAAAACGGCATTTATTGAATACCAAATTGACATGTCACGTAAAGAAATGGAAACACACATTCAAACGCAATGAAGCTGAGAAGTGTGTCACCCACCTTTTCAAAAGTCACACAATAGATTTTGGACACATAGACATTTCAAAATCTGGTATGACCACCGTTTGCAGCAAGGCATTCAAGACAGCGTAGACGCATCGAGTCCACAAGGGTCCGAAGAGTATCCTGAGGAACAGCTTGCCATTCCTGAAGCAGAAATGCAGTCAGCTGTGCAACACCCATTGGCAGGGAAGGTTTTGTTGACAATCTTCGACCAAGGACATCCCAGAGGTGCTCAATCGGAGAAAGGTCAGGTGAATGAGCTGGCCACGCCATCCTGATGATCTCATGTTGCTGAATAAACTCATTCACCACACGAGCTCGATGGGGTCGAGCGGTATCATCTTGGAGGATGGCATTACCACCTATGGCCTCCAGAGCAGGCTAAACAATTGGTCTCAAGATTTCGTTCTGGTATCTTGGGCCGGTCAAGTTGCCTTGGATGATGTAGAGTGGGGTCCTGCCGTGTCTGTAGAAGCCTCTCCAGACAATGACAGAACCCCTACCATAACGATCCAAATCTCGAATTGTGTCATCAGTAAATCGCTCTCCTGGTCGTCTCCAAACTCGAATCCTGCCATCATTGAATGACACAGTCTTCTTCTTCTTCTCGTTCGCTATTGTTTAGAAATGTCTACACAAGAAGTCCGGTTCTCTGGATGTATGTTGCTGTGGTTGAAAGTTCTCCAAGACTCCCAAACAGCTTTGTGTAGATTGTGTAGACATATTAAACCAAGGCGGGATGCATGGTACCATGGTTGCTGGTGCGCCTCCTGTGGTGGCGATCCTCCACACTTCCTGTGGCCTGAAATCTCTCCAAAATTCTTTGGATAGTAGAGTGTGACACTGCAAGCCGTCTAGCAACCTCACGGACAGATAAACCACTTTCAACCCACGCTATAGCCCTCATTCTTTGTAAGGTGTCAAGACTTCTTCTCGGTGGCATGGTTTTTGCAAGTGATGAAACTACCCTAAGTCTGATGATTGTAAAACAAATTAAGAGTGAACTCTGTTCACGAAAAAGTCGCCATTGCACGTGGAATGTCAATCAGCACGATTACTTCACCTGTTTGGTTGTACGGAAGTTTGAAAAAAACAGATTAAAAATGTGAATTTATGGTCAGCAAACCAAATTGCACGTGATCACGATGGTTGTCGGTGAGTTGTTTTTATGCTTAACGTGCATAGAGGACTCTCAGAGGAAGATATTGCACCCATTTTTACTAAAAACTTCCTTCATTTAATCATTCTATGCGCTTATATAAAAGTGCATTGAAAATAATAGGGTGGCCCTTGACTTTTGACGAGTAGTATATTAGCCTACTTAAGAAAATTTCACTACTGGTGCACGTTATATTTAACGGAACTATTTTCGCTATGTCTACAGCTGTATGAAAACAAAACAAACATACAAGAAACTACTATTTAAAAAACACTCCTAACACACGTGTCCCTATTGACCGGTTTACCATTTTTCCAGGCTCAAAGCATGCCATAAATAAATAACATATTTTTCTTTTCATGTCCTGTCAAAAGACAATGTACTTTATCTCTTTGTAGCTTTCTAGTCTATTTTATGAGCTAGACGATAATGGATGCAATGGCTTCTTTATGATGCCTAAAAGGGGGGGGGGGGGGGGGGGGAGGGGGGGGTGGGGGGGGGGTGGGTGGGTGGAATGGGAGGCGCCGCCTCGTCAGATTTTGTAAATGGATGCGAGGCTTCTTAAGATGCTGTAAAAGGGTGCGAGGCTTCTTAAGATGTTGAAAAGGGGTGAGAGGCTTCTTAAGATGCTGTAAAGGGGTGCGATGCTACTTAAGATGCTTGTAAAGGGGTGTGAGGCTTCCTAAGATGCTGTAAAGGGATGTGAGATTTCTTAAGATGTTGTAAAGGGGCGTAGGCTTCTTAACATGGTGTAAAGGGGTATGAACGAACGAACGAACATTATTTTCAAAGGGTTCAAAGGCTTCTTAAGGTGCTGTAAAGAGGTGCGAGGCTTCTTAAGATGTTGAAAAGGGGTGTGAGGCTTCTTGATATGCTGTAAAAGGGTGCTAGGCTACTTAAGATGCTGTAAAGGGGTGAGAGGTTCCTTAAGAAACTGTATAAGGGTGTGAGGCTTCTTAAGATGCTGTGTGACGGTATTGCCTCCCCTGCTTTGCAGTAGTGATCCAACAGTGGCCAAAACTCAAGAGTATTTAATATGGGCTTCAAAGGTATCTACCTTCGCACAAGATTACTCTAGGCAGAAGGGTGATGACACTTCTATTACAAAGGGAGTCTTCACAAGATATTCAGAATAAGCGAGAACAATACTGCTTTGGCTGAGTATGTTAAATCTGTAATTCTGCTGACGCTTTTGTGAGGGATTTAAGCACTTATTAATTTCAGCTCCTTTAAGCCCCCACCCCTGATTTAGTCAGTGGAATGCTATTATTCTAGTATAGCTCTGTTTAGAGTGTGCGTAGTAATTTGACTGAGACAAACATGCAGTAACTTTAAAATGATTAAACTTACTTACTTACTTACTTAGTCGTTTCCCTTCTACCGTGAGGTGTAGAGGTTTGGAAGAGAGAGCGCCAAACTATCCTATCGGCTGTCTTCCTCCTGGCCTGGTTCCATTCTAGTCCTCGATCCTTCAAAGATTGTCTAATGTTGTCCTCCCAGCGGACTCTGGGTCGTCCTCGGGGTCTGGATCCTTGGCTCTTTGTTTCCCATGCTTGTCGTGGTATCAGATCTTCTCCCATTCTGCAGACATGACCAAACCATCTTAATTGGGACTGTTCTACTTGGGTCTGCAGGGGGTAGGATTTAAGGCCTTGACGTATCGTCTGGTTGCGTACCATGTCTCTTCTTGTTACTTCAACCACCTTCCTCAGATACCTCATTTCTGAGGTTTGGATCTGGCTTTTATGGGTTGTAGTCATTGCCCATGACTCGCATCCGTATGTCAAGACTGGGACATAGGTGGAGCGGTATACAGCCATCTTCGTTTTCTTACCAATAAAATGATTAAATCGAAGTTAAATTTGTAACATTACAAATAACAAAATGTAATAATCACTTTAGGTTTTAACAGTTGGAAAATAATTTGAATAGTTTATGTATCAAGTAAAGTTATCATCACAGTCTTTATAGAACGTGAAATGTTACAAGAAGTTCAAGTGGCAGCATAGATTTGAACTTAGCTGCCAATGACGGTTCTGCTCCTTCTTATGGGTTGGTTCTTTTCACTCTGCTCACGCTCGTCTCTGATCAAGGTTGTCGGGGGTAGCTCGTTTCCCAGAAATGTCAAGGAGTGTCTACCAAGTAGGTCCTTCATCTTAAACCTTAGGCCACGGTTTCCTTCTTGTTCCAGAGATAGTACTTTCTGCTGGTACCACCAATAAGCCAATCCTGACTCACATACTTTTTGCTCAGATGAATAAAAGAGGCACGAATCGGCCTCTTACACGCGTCTGGGGTGTCGGTAATTTAATAAGTCCCCTCTCTGACTTCGTGTGTGGTCCTTCCGTTTCCTCAGTCTCGGTTTCCTTATTTAAAATGTTAGAGATTTCATGGGCTATAGTGTAATTCCTGACAAATACTTCAATAAAAGGTGCCCGGTATTTTAAGAACGAATTCTGAATTCTAATTCTTCACTGTAGCAGTCTGGTGTTTTGTCGAGCGATTTCTCAAGTGAAATAGCTTGGGAAAAGGATCAGATTATATTCCCTGCCTTCCCACGCCTTAGTTTGTTATGAGCTATCAAAAAGCTCCAATCATATTCAAACAGGCGGGTTATGGGGGTAATTTCAAAATATTCCGACATCGGATAATTTTGAACGAAAGGCAGAGGTCAACTCTCCCATACATGGTAATAAGATGTCCGATGCCCTTGTGTACAAACTTACAGAAGGTTCGGTAGGCTCATACAACAGCGTGTTCAAAATGTAACCACCATTACTTTACCAGAAAGTACTCTTGTCATAACAAGTAAGACAGGAAACGCTTATGTCATAAGTTTCCGCCGGTACAGGAGATCTTGTGCTAATCTTAGCCAAGCTGTACCACTCCCTTGCAACTGCGAGTAATTATCTCAGCAAATCTGGGTAGCGTCAAGCAAATGGGATTATTATCACCTGCAGGGAGTGTCAAGCAATTCGACAATACTCACATATCTGCTACTTATCAGAAAAATAACGAAGAAAGAAAGAAAAGTGCGATAATTGAGAGCACATAATACAAATCAGTACCACAAATGTACTAATACTACCGAAGTGAACCAAAGATCGATAGGGGCTGCCCCGTTTTGTCACATGCTGTAAAGGCGTTTCAGGCTTCTTAAGAGGTGGTAAAGAGGTGTGAGAACTCTTAAGACGCTATAAAGGCAAGCAAGGATTTTGATGATTCAGTAAAGGGATGTGAGGCTTCTTAAGATGCTATAATGGGGTGCGAGGCTTCTTAAGATGCTGTAAAGGGGTGTAAGGTTTCTTAAGATGCTGTAAAGAGGTACGAGGCTTCTTAAGATGCTGTTAAGGCGTGCGAGGCCTCTTAAGGTGCGGTAAAGGAGCCGCGCTGGTGTAATGGCTACAACGTTTTACTGCGACCAAGTTTTCAAGGTTTAAGCCCGGGCGTCAGCGTTTGAAGGAATGTTTACGACCGGAAATTTGACTGAATAACCTGAACGGCTCCTGCACATAAACCCTCTGCGGATGGGAAGGGGCGAAGCTCCTGACCGGGTTGGAAGGAAAGTCCACTGACTCCCCAGCCTCGCAATGACATGTCATTGGGCCAAAAGGGTTGGAAAGCTCGAGTGCCGCTGGTTAGAGAAAAAAAAAAAAAAGATGCGGAAAATGGATGTGAGGCTTCTTAAGATGCTGTTAAGGCGTGCGAGGCTTCTTAAGATGCTGTTAAGGCGTGCAAGGTTTCTTAAGATGCTGTAAAGGGGTAAGTGAGGGATTCCTAAAAACTTAAGAAGCCTTGTTCTAAATGTTTAGTTACATGAAGACAACAACTGAGAGCTTACACGTGAAGGTCGCGACCCACAAACTCTGCTTCTTCGAAGTACAAGGAAGTTACAAGACCGAAACACAAGGACAAGGTACTAACTAATCTTATGCATAATCAATGACCTCTTGAAACATGTCAACTGGCAATGAGTAACATGACCTTTTGGGCAACTCTTAAGTGTGCGTGCCTGTGTGATCTAAGTAATTCTGAGTGTTGACTTCCACATGTTTGATTTTAGTTTTTAAATTCAGAACGATGAGTATGATATGATTGGTTATACTTTATTCACTATCGCTGCTGGATTAAGATTGCAATTTGACTAAACTGAAGAACGTGTCAGACAGACAGGTAGACATACATAAAGGCAGGCATGCATACGGACGGACTGATGAACAGATAGATAAACATACAGAGGAACGGACTGACGAATAGGTGTAGATAGACAGAGGTACGGACAGGTGAGTGTAGATAGACTGAGGGATGGACGGGTGAGTGTAGACAGACAGAGGGACAGACGGACGGATGGGTGTAGACAGACTGAGGGACGAACGGACAGTTGAGTGGATGGATGGATGAATACACAGACAGACAGACATACATATAGATAGATAGATAGATAGATAGATAGATAGATAGATAGATAGATAGATAGATAGATAGATAGATAGATAGATAGATAGATAGATATATAGATAGATAGATAGATAGATAGATAGATAGATAGATAGATAGATAGTTAGATAGATGGATAGATAGATAGATAGATAGATAGATAGATAGATAGATAGAGCTAGATCCCCGTGCTTCTGGTAGCGGTAGTAATAATAGATAGATAGCCTTAGATAGATAGATAAAAATGCACAAACCATGAACGTGTCAGGAACACGTTGCAGTCAAAAAGGCATGCACACCATCGTTGCGTGCAGGCGTTGGAACTGGGTTGGCCATGTCCTCAGAAGGAACCCTGACACCATCACTAGAACTGCTATGCTATGGACCCCAGAAGGACGGCGAAACTGAGGCAGACCAAAGACAACCTGGCGGAGAACAGTGGAGGCTGAGATGCAAAGCATGAACTAGAGTTGGGGCACGGCACGAAGGATGGCCACCAACCGAGCAACATGGGAAACGTTTGTTGCTACCCTACAAGACGCCACTAGGCGTGATGACCACTGACTGCTTTGTCAGTCAGGGAATACAGATTCAAGAAGAAGAAGAAAAGATGAGCTTGTCCGTTGAGCTGACAACCTCATGATGTAAAATACATTTCTAAAAATGCTTTGAGGGCGTGCAGACTTCTTCCAGAGGTCCCGACTGTAGTTCTGGTTCCATGTTCTACACGCAGCGAGAATATATAAATAGTGATGATGATGTCTGAACTAGATTATGACGTTGCTAACACTTGACCCCTTCTTAGACGGCGTCTGCAATATTCTACTTACTTACTTACTTAGTCGTTCCTCTTCTACTCTGAGGTGTGGAGGTTTGCCAGAGAGAACGCCATACTATCCTATCGGCTGCCTTTCTCCTGGCCTTGTTCCAATCTAGTCCTCGGTCCTTCAGGGGTTGTCTAATGTTGTCTTACCAGCGAACTCTGGGTCGTCCTGGAGGTTTGCATCCCTAGTTATTAATTTCCCATATTTGTCATGGCAGTCGATCTTCTTCCATTCTGCATACATGGCCAAGGCCAACCCTTGTTAATTGAAACTGTTCCACTTGTGTCTGCAGGAGCTGAGATTTGAGGTCCTGACATATCGTCTGGTTGCTGAACTTGTCTCTTCTTGTTACTTCAAACACCCTCCTCGGGTACCTCATTTCTGAGGATTGTCGCTGATTTTGTGGGTTGCAGTCATTGCTCATGACTCGCATCCATATGTCAAGAATGGAACATAGGTGGAGCTGTATACAACCATCTTCGACTTCTTGCCAATTTCTCTTTTGCTGAGGAATCCTCGATTTATGGCTTGAAAATGTCTCCCAGCTGCCGCTCTTCCGGAAGCCAACTCTTCTTTGATGCCTCCCTTCCAGTCTAAGCCAGCTCCAATGTATTTAAAGTGGTTGACCTGCTCCACGATCCGTTCTCCCAGAATAATCTGATGCCTTTTTTTCTTCTCGTGAAATCACCATGGTTTTTTGTTTTGGAACTGCCGATGACTATCCCTCTCTTCTCCAGTTTGTCCTTCCAGACTTGGATTGAAGGTGTGCCTCTGATTTAGTAGTCAGGGCAACATGGTCGGCATATATCAGCTCTGAAATACAGACTTGTCGTATATTTCAGTACCCCATTGAATAATTTCTTGTCCTTGTGACAGTATTACCCCCCCCCCTTTTTTTTTGCTTTGCAGTAGTGGTCCAACAGTGGCCAAAACTCAAGAGTACCTATTATAGGCTTCAATGGAGTCTATCTTTACACAAGATTACTCTTCGCAGAAACGTAGATAGAAGAGAAGTAAAGTTTCTATCACACTGGAGTCTTCACATCAGATAAGCGAAAACAATGCTGGCTGTCGCTGAGCACGTTAATTCTGTAATCTGCCGACACTTTTATGAAGAATTTAAGTAATGGTTTATTCTAGCTCGTTAAGCCCCCACCCCTTTCATTTAAAAGGATTGAATCGACCTTAAATTTGAAACATTACAAATTACAAAATTTAATAATCACTTTACGTTTTACAGTTTAAAAGAAATAATTTGAATAGATATGAAAAGGATTTCATCACTTGAATGGGATTTAACTGAATAAAGGAGGTCACTTTTGACATCGGATATTTTCACTTTTCTGCCAATAGTAGTTTCTTCTCCCGCTGGGTTAGTTCCTTTCACTCTGTTCTCGCTCGTCGCTGGTCAAAGTTCAGGCGCCGCACGTTCTCAGAACATCAAGGAGTAATGGCCAATTTGGTTCTGCGTCTGTCTATAAGACCCTCTTATGATGGCGTCTCTTACAACGTCAGTCCACTTCTACCTTCACTTGGTTCCAGAGATAGTACTTTCTGCTGGTACCACCAATAACCGGTAATAGAAATAGAAACTAAACGCTATTCTGAGTATGGCGTTTTCCGACACAGTTATGTGCCCTCCTCTTCTATTCTACCATCCCATGTCAGAATTTACCCTCGATGAGAATTAAATTTAATCCCTCGGGATAATACTTCCTTTATATTTAAACTGAATAGCTTTAGCTTTACATTACATTTAAATGAAAAGGTTAAACGTACAGATATAATAAGTTTTACATTTACATCGCCACTGTTTGAAAAGTGTTCACAACATAAATTCATTTATGTTTCATTTATATCTACACTTATGGAAAAAGTTTGAAACTTCTATTAATTTAAAATGAATATTTTCACATAGACATTTACACTGCTTTAAAGCTTGAAAACTTACATTAATTTTAAAGTGAATATGTTTATAGGGACATTTACACTGCTTTGAAAATGTAAGTATTATACTTAGAATGTACATAATTTCTTTCATCTTTCCCTCCCTGCTCCATAGGGAACCTGGAACTACTTTTTGCTTTTAGTTCTCTTTACGAAACTATCAATAAAACAATACCCAGCCCGTGCAGTGGTGGTTCATGAATCATCACTCTATACGCTGAGGGTGCCAGTCTCAAATGACTTTGACATCCAATAGCAGGTTTCACATATTAAACTTCACATGGTAATATATATAGATATATGTTTGTTCACATGTTAGTAATAAAACAGAATGAGAATGCACTACTTACGCCAATCTTGGCTACAGACGTTTTTTGCTCAGAGGAATAAAAGAGACGAATCGTTCTCTTACACGCGTCTGGGATGTCTTTAATTTTGACCACAGATCCCCCTCTGACTCCGTGTTTCTTCAGTTTCCTAGTCTCGGGGTTCCTTATTAAAATTTGAAAGAGATGTCCTGTGCTTTGTAAGTCGTATCTGGTTCTCCAATAAAAAGTCCGGTTAACAAAAAGGAATTATGAATCTAGTCTTCACTCTTGCGAGGTCTGATGTTGTCTTGGCGAGCGTGTAATTCACAGTGAAATGGTCAGGCTATATTCCTATTTTCCCAAACGTTGTTATGAATCTAATCAGAAAGATCAAATCATTTCAAATCATGCAGATAGGGTGTGACATTTCAAAATAGTCCCACATAAAATAAAGTGCGTGCCTGCAAAGGTCACGTATTACCATACATGGACATCTGATGCCTTGCATACACTCTCACAAACACATTTGTAGACTCATATTGTATAAAATGTAATAAATCCATGATTACTTTTAACCAAGTGACCGGAAGCGATTATATCATACTGGTCTGCCCACATGTGTCACACAGACAGTAATCTCGTTATCTGTCAAATGAGTACGCAAACTCCGTGTATTATCGGTGATTAAGCCGATAGCGCTGGCCGATGTACGTGTTAATCTACCGCGCCTATAACCAACAAATCTGGGTAGCGCCCTGCAAATGTGATGTATCATATCAGCCGCTCCTTGCAAATGGGATATTTATCACCTACAGGGTGATTTGATAAAATCAAATATCTGCTACTTAGCAAAAAAATAACGAGGAAAGAAAGAAAGAGAGAAAGAAAAGTGCGATAATTGACAGCACATAATAAAAATCAGTACCACAAATGTACCGATACTGCCGGAGAGAACCAAAAATCGATAAGAGGTCGTCCATTTCGTCACAGTCCTCTACTTACATACTTTGATAACATCGTCCATGAGGAGAATGAAAAGATAAATTGACGGAATATCACCCTGCCACACTGGACATCATCCATTTGTGGCTCATCCAGGCGTCTGAGTCTCTGCTCCAGAATTTTAGAGTAAATTTTACCACAGACAATAAGGAAGGATATGCTTCGATGATTTCCCGATTGCTGGTTGTCACCCTTTTTGCATATGGGTGTTATAATGGCAATCTTCCAGTCTTTGGTATGGTCTTGTGGTGCCAGGCTGTCTGTATGATCCTCAGAAGCAATAGGTCATCTGCTGCTCCCATGGATTTAACCATTTCTGGTGTTATACCATCATGCCCTGCTGCTTTGCCTCTCTTGATTTTCTCCAGTTCTGCCTTCAGTTCTTCCATCTTGATAACATCTCCATCACCATTGGTTTCCTCTTCTGTGATAGTGCTTATCATTTCTGAGGCTTGACCTTGCTCGCCGCTAAGGAGCTGTGAGATAAATTCTTTCCATTACTACTTTTGGACCAGTAAGTAATTCGTCTTGTTTGTCTTTTATAAATTTAAGAGAGTACTGTTTTTCCTCCGTCATGTTCTTTAGGGTCTAGTTGAACAATTTCTGATTTTCTTAAGCATCTTTTTCTAGTTTTTCTCCAAATTCTTCCCATGACTTCTGTTTTACTGCTAACACATTGTTCCTTGCTTCTATTCTGAGTATCGCATATCATGCTGTGCTTTTAGCTTCTAAGTATTGTTTCCATCCCTTTCTCTTTTCTCTTATTTTCTCTTCAACTTCTTCTGTCCACCAAGGTGTCCTCTTTTCCTTCTTCACAAGTCGAACTTCACCACATGCTTCAAAATTTTGTTTGATGGCTGAATTTTCCACACTTCGTGTGAGCGGAATCAATATTTATTTTCTTTTTGTGTATCATTGAGTTATACAATGCAGACGCTGGGACTGTCTAAAGTATTTCTGCATATCTGAATGTTGCACAAAGACGGATATGGTACGTCAGAATAAGCGATAAAACATGAAGCAATTATTTTACCCATTCAGAAATAGGTATTTTCGTTTAAAATTTTCGTTTCTGCATCGTTAAGGGTTTTAAACGCAATTTCTTCTCTTCTTCCGTCCTTAGCCACCAACCGTCAAAGCAGTCAGTGGCCATTACGCCTAGTGGCGTCTTAGGGCAACAGCAGATAGGTTTTCTTTGCCATTGTTTCCCATCACGCCTAGTGGCGTCTTTAGGGCAACGGCAAATCAACCCATTTGCTGTTGTTTCCGTAATCGAAGTGACTGGCAAACGGGTGATCAGCCCTTAGCGAAGCCTAAAATGTGGTGTTACGTTAATTGCTAGTAGCATCGTAGCAAATGTAAACAAAATGTTGGAATCGCGTTTTGGCTCAGTACGCGGATCCTGGAGCGATAACTATTGCAGGACAAGTCAAGCGTTGTAAGAGTTACTTTCTCTAACCTGGGGACTTTTCTGTTGTCCAGTGTTTTTTTTTTTAACAGGCTTTTCTTTAGCTTGCAACGTATGTCACTGTCTTGTCTCTCTCTTGCCACCTTCAAATCTTGCAATCAATTTTTCAATCACTTCCAGATGAGCAATAGCTCTGAAATTTGGCATAGTTGTGTATTCCCCATGACAATACAATAATCAATTGTAAAAATAATAAAATTAATAAAATTAAAATTAATTTTTATTATTTGTTTTGTATCATTAGTGAAATCGGCGATAACTGCAAATAATCTAGGTGTATTCTTTCCAACAAGATTGTTTCTCTTGATAGAAATATTGAAACTTCTCCCCCCCCCTTTCCTTCCACACACACACACACTATCACACGCGCGTGCACAGACATACACACAACTGACAACTACATTTAAAAAAATGTAATTTACAACTCTTATCAACATTTAAAAAAAAAAAAAAAATATTAACTTTCAGTGTAATATACTGAACAATGAAATCCACCTCCTGTGCTCTGGACTCGTTTATCGCAAACTGATAATGTCATTAGCGGATCGATTACATTTGACTTAAATTTAAAAACAACAAAAAAATAACACTAAAAAGAAGAAAATATAAAAATAAAAATAAAAATATTAAAACACAGGCTTTTAATGCAATAAAAAGCCACAAATAATTTATCAAGGAGTTTACAGCTTGCAGTCAAAAAATGCAACATCAAATTGACAAAAAACCTGGGGTGCTTAAGCGTTTATCATATATGTTATCCATAAGTGTGTAATGAAGTATAAAGCAGACGTTAATTTCATGTAGAATCAGCGCCCCAGGCTTTTTGTCAATTAAAAAGCATAGGTAGTCCCAAGTTCCATATGGAGCAGGAAGGGAAAGATGAAAGAAATGATGTACATTCTAATTATAATATTTACATTTACAAACCAGTGTAAAATTTCTATGTAAACCTATTCACTTTAAAATAAAGACAGTTTTCAAGTTTTTCAACCAGTGTAGATGTAAATGAAAACAAATTCAGTCTATATTGTGAACATTTTTCAACCAGTGAAAATGTAACTGAAAACATATTCAATCTTTATTGTGAACTTTTGTCAACCAATGTAGATGCAAAAAGGTAAATATATTCTATCTATACAATTAACCTTTTCATTTGAATGTAAAGTAAAAATAAAGCTAATCAATTTAAATGTAAAGAAGGTTTTCTCTCGAGGGGTTAAGCTTAATTATGATCGAGGGTAAAGTCTGAGGTAGATGGGATGGTGAAATAGGAGAAAGGGGACACATAACTATGAGTCGGGAAACTCAATACTCAGAGGGTATTTGTTTCTATTCTTTTAATTCTTTTACGATACTAATTGGTGGTACCAGCTGAGGGTACTAATCTCTGGAACAAAGTGAGGGTAGAAGTGGCCTGAGGTCGAGCTAGACACCATCATCAGAGGGTCTTAGAGACGCGGGACCAGCTTTGCAGTTACTCCCTGATCGTTTTTTTTCCTTTTAAACGTACGCCCGCTATTACTAGAGGCGAGAATCTAGTATATCTAGCCTGAGACTGATTTTTACGTGAGTGTCCCTTTTTCCCTGTACACTGACAGGTGTCCACTTGCCATTCAGGCAGATACTCGCCGTCTTCGGAGGGTCCCTGGTCGACGACACTCTTTGAAATGTCTTCGCCAGGGCTCGAATTAATCCAGTCAAAGTCTTGGTCGACGACAACCATTCAAATGTCCTCGCCCGGGCTTAAAACTGGATCTTCCGATCGCAAGCGCAGTGTGGTAACCATTACACCAGCGCTGCTCCCACTCCCTGATCTTACTTGGAACGTGCTGCGCATTTAATCTTGACCAGAGACAAGAGAACCTAGTGACTACCTGCACAGAACCCAAAAACCCAGCGGGAGAAGAAACTACCATTTGCAGCTAAGTCAAACCTAAAAGCTGCCAAGTGACTGCCTATATAAAACACCATACCATCACACGATGATGAGTATTTTCTGTTAAAGATTATTCAGTTTTTTAAACTGTTAAAACTTAGTTGATTATTAAATTTGTTATTTGTAAATATACACATTTAACGTCGATTTAATCATTTTGGATGCACTGCATGTTTGTCTCAGCCAGTTTACTAAATACACTCTAAACAGAGCTGTACCAGAATAAGAAAAGTTCCCCTGAGTAAATCAGGGTGGGGGCTTGAACGAGCTGAAATTAATAATTGCTTAATTCTTCATAAAAGGCGGCGGATCAGATATAAGTTAACACTTGCCCTGCCCAACGCAGCATTGTTCTTGACTTCTGAAATATCTCATGAACACTGCCTTGAGATAGAAGCATCATTATCCTTCTATCTACAACTCGGCTGTGGTGAACTTCTAAATACAATATCTAAATTAGAATATAACAGTTTAGTGCATAAAGTCAAAGATAGGATAGTACTACAAATTTTCGGCGAGAATTATAGTCGTCGCCTACGCCTGCAGCGTATTATTTGATAACGTATTGGCCGAACCAAAAAGGGTACCCTATTTTTCAAATTCGTCCTTGAGACAAACGTACCACTTTTCCAAGTTCAATGAAGTATTTGCCTAGAATACATCGTGGAAAGGGAGGGGACGGATAGATAACCAACGCAAATCACGTCTCACATTGTTTCTAAAAATAAAACCAACTTGCTAGCTTTGCCCTTAGCCGGTTTTCAAATTACGATGTAAACGTTAGAAAATGTGGACACTTACTTACTTACTTAGTGGGGGTGGGGGGGTGGTGGGGGGGGGGGCGGGGGGGCCTGGGGGGGGGGGGGGGGGGTGCCGCGGACAGGGGGGGCGGCAGGCTGGGCGTGGTTGTTTTGTCTCTCAGGTGGAACAGTTGGGCGCGTCATTATTGACTGAGGTGTTGGTAAGATAGGAATTGAATTGAACACAGAATCTGAGGCTTATAATGTAATAAGAGGGTTGTTGTCCATTGAGGTCCATCGTATAATTACATAACACACGCTTCCGCTCCAGACATCTTACTCGCATCCGTACATTGGTCAATGACTGAGGGCAAACAATAAGGTGTCCATCGCGTACAACACAATGCCATCTTCACTGTTTAGCCTTGACCAACCTCGTCTCGGGGAGTGGGGGGGCGAGGGAGGGGAAACCCTCTCGATGTCTTACCGAGGCCCGGAGCGAAATTTCTCTCCTCACCCTATCATGGTTCTGCTTTTAGAGTATGCGGAGAGGGCGCACGACCTTCTCGATGTGATGCCGCGCCTGAGTCGGGGCGTCTAATCTAACATCTACGTCTTCGCGACGCTACCAATTTTCAACACTGTGAGCGACGACTGCGCTCAGGCAGTCACTCTTCGAGTCGATCAAGCGAGTATGACTCTGAAGTAGCATTTACAAGCATTGACTAGTCACAACATGGATGATACTCACCAGCATAGGATGTCTCATGTTTTAGAAGACCTGCTTAAGACCAGTATACGCCTCTCTATCCGATCGGCGGCCTCTACTCTTATCCTTCAAGCCACTTGCCAGTGCATGGCAGATGCCCAAGTAGAACAGTCCCAATTAAGATGGTTGGTCATGTCTGCAGAATGGGAGAAGATCGGATACCACGACAAGCATGGGAAACAAAGAGCCAAGGATCGCAGATGTACCGCCGGAGGTAGCGCACTAGACTATACGCAATGCAGGTGCCAGCTGGGGATAAGGACAATCATCTAAGAACAAATTCTTCTCGACAGGATCGTGCTACTATGAATACGTGAACCAGGGCAGGAGAGATCAGCACGCGATAGGCTACTACGCGACTATGACCACAGGCGCGCAAACTCATCGACCTGCTCTTCCTCACACACGTCATCCACTCACGGTACACAGCGAAAATGACGTCACTTACTTGTTCTCGTCACATATGACACACAGGCGCTGATATACGGTCTGATGCGTTCTACATCCAATGTGTAGTACTGAAGGGGAGGAAATGGGGGGGGTTGGGTGGGGGGGGGGGGGGGGGGGGGGGGGGGGGGGACAGGCGGGAGGCGGGGGTATATGTACATAACACGCATGAGGTATCTCTGTCTCAGTCTGATAGCAGTAACGACGTGACGATAACTTAGCTCTAAAGACAAAAGCTACATTCTGACGTAGAATAATAGACATCGACAACGAGGACTGAAAGGTCAGGGAGGAAGAATGAACATCTGAAGCAGAGGAAAGAAGAAGATAGAAATTTGTGGAAGCTCTAGCCACTTAGCCCCATAAAAATCATATTTTCGTGTACCTGAAGACGTGGCTGTAACGCGACGAACATGATAGCTTGCACTATAAGAGAGCATCGCTACTAATATGACGCTTCCATAAGAATCAAATATGCCTCAGCCAGCTAATAGAACGTAGCAGCATGCAAGATGTACAGACTCTAAGCGATAGCTACATTCAGGTCATAAAGCAGTAGTCTGATTCGTGCCATGGCTTTCTGGATTGATACTGCATATATATTATATATCGGAGATAGTAAGAGATTTAGACGTCACTAGATTAAGTCGATAGATAGTACGTCATTGCACCGCTTGGCTTGAGGAACACTTTGAGAGGAGATAGATCCTTCAGGGCGAGGTAGCACATACGCATTTGCGAGGGCCGAAGCTATTATATAGCTAAACTACTAACTATGACAGTTTTAGCGCCCTACTGGTTCGAGTCGAAGACTAATGCAAGTATCACATAGAGGTTTGAGAGCTATTGGTGATAACGGAAAGAGAACACTAACAAACGCGTTCAGTCACATCAAGAAAAGAGATGCTACAGTCATCGTTACAGTCAACATCTCGCCACACACTCGCGTGGGGGGGGGGGGAGATATACTAGTTTCACACGTAAATATCGTTCAGGAACCTGCTCCACTGCCACTTTATTCTCAGAAACTATTCTCTCGAGGAATAGAGAGGCACCTGACGGCACCCTTTGGATAGACAGCATTATCAATATACGAGTGCCTAGCATCTGACGTTTTAAAATACGCTTACTAACTAGCAAAGCAGTGGCTTAGAAACGAAGAGGCAGCTGCTTCTGACAAAGTGTGCCATCTTCTGTCGTTCTACTCTGCACGTAACTTCATAAAGACAGCCTTTACGAACTATGTTATATCACTCTCTTGAAACACTATAGTAGTTATGATGGCTTCGCTGCTGCGCTTGCCGTCTTTCTGGTGCTTGTCTACGCCCTTCTAGCGAACCTATGTCTTAGAGAATATCAGTACGATTGGGGTCTAGCACTGAGTGCGAGTGCGTGTGCGCACCCCCTCTTGACTCTGATCATCTTAAACGAAAAGTTCAATCACATCCCAGTTTTACACGCTACTGAACGAAGTCGGCTCACACGTGTTTGCCAACACACTAACAACTGCTGTGGATCTCTCCAGATCAATAAGTGATGCAATAACCACCGAGCTCTAGCGCGTAGCACATGACTATCACGACTACTACGATCAAGGAGAACTCACAGGATCGGAGTTTTAACGATATTATTACATACGCACTAACAGCTTTCCTCCCAAAAGACTAAACTTAAACATTCCGTATGGATGAAATAGACCCTACTAAAGTATCTACATATGCGATGCTATAAGAATAGCGTCCCCTACGGCGCACCGTTCTCTTCTAGCATATAGCTCATAGCAGTAAAGTAGCCTCATCATATTAACATCACATTGAGACAAATTTGTATATCCGACGAGGCGGCGCCTCCAATGTACAACTAGCGCACATCCCATTGCCCTCCTCGCCTTCGTCACTCGCGCTACACTTTCTGTCCAGGCATCTTTATAAGTAATGATTTGCGTAAACTATTGCGCATCCATCTACATACCATCTAGCGATACTGGACAGAGCTCATAGGGAACTCATAGACGAATCCAACTGACACCAACAAACAACTGGAGATGAACAGTACCAGTATCCGAATACTTGTTTGAGCGACCAAAGGAAATATAAATAATAGAACTATTAGACAGCCATGGAAAACATATAGTATGATATTATCAGATTCAGCGGTCACTAGCCATTCTTAGAGAGGCGTGTCTGGATATCGTGAGCACAATGTATTGTAGATAGTGTGGTGCCATGTGACAGTTAACAACTAGCGTCTCGATAAACATCACGCGCGCGCACAGATACACTTTATGTGAGCGTTATCGGAGCAGCACAGCTAGTGGCTCGTGTATAAGGAATGTGATATACTTCTGTGAGATAAATCTGTTAGGGGGGGAAATCATGGAATGAGTTTTGTGTTTGAGCTCTAGTTCTCACTAGCTGGCTATCTGTCTTTAGCCGGCATCAGACCATACTCACGCGAAGTTAAGTCAATCCGACTATACAAGTACAACTATCAGTGCCACCCAGTAGTGATATTTCCATCATCATGTGGTAGGCTATAATCTGTGGTATCCTCACTGATAATAATGTCGTTGTTCATGCGATCTAGTGCCAAGCTCAACGTGGAACCACAACTAGGTGTTTGATGTCCTCTCAGTTTTGAACACGAATTGAATGCACTTTCTAAGAGTACATGCCACAGTGTCTGATTAGAACGCGGCATAGTAACGTGTGCTACGAGGAGACGTTTAACTAGTCAGTAAATCGGGTGCACATACTCATGTTGTCCCTAGTCAGATAGTTACCGAATGCCATGAACAGTGGCGTGGGGAGGCTGAAGATAGTACTTGCCATCTCATAGAGGCTAAACCACTCACGCAGGACGGGGCAGACCCTTCGTAATGATGTAGGTCCACAGTTCGCTATAGGCAGGTGTTGTGCGTGCACAGAATCCGCACAAATCGTCTAGTATGATGCTGTTGTAATTCTATATTCGAACGTTGTTAGACGTTGTAGAGTGTTTTTACCCTGTACAAACGCGCAATAAGATCAGGAAGAATGTTACGTTACTGCTGTAGATCCTGACATCTGATTAACACGCTACGATTGCAATCGACGGCGAGACATGCTTCTTCATACGACGTGTCACAGAGTTGCAGACACTGCTGGTGACATCGTGTTGGGCAGATACACTATATTTACATTTCAGCGCACATCAACTGGAATAGTAGTAGATATAACATACACGTTACGACATAAAGATACACATTGTTGGACTCTACCGATCAATCTTCAGAGCGTATCGTTAAGATGCTACGTATACCCATAAGAATGCAGGCGAACCTATTCACAATGGATGAAGGCTGAGGGGCTCTAAAGACAACGATCATGTGGCCACTGTATCATGAGGTCCAGTACCGTGAGGTTGCTAGACGGTCTTGCGATGTGCCAGCACCCCCTATCATCGAACACTGAACGCGCTCAGTCCAAAGGCGCAGATATTCGTGAGTCTAGATATTACACTAGGAGCCACAGAGTTAACGTGATGTGACGGAAATCCGAGCGTTCCTTGACAAGCGTGACGTGATAGCGCAGTCTGCTTAGGTCTCGCACTCGGAATCAAGTTTACACTTGATAGCCATACGAGTGCAAACTACCGCACGATGAGAGCAACTTGCAGGATGATGTCTTATGCACAATCTACACAAAGACTAATTTGGGAGATCGTCCTGGGAGTAGCACTACTTCAGTAACCAAACATGCAAGGGGAGGGGGTATGGGGGGGGGGGGGGGGGGGGGGCAGAGGAGGTGGTGGGGGGTGGGGGGGGGGCAGGGGGGGGGGGGTGTGTTCTATGGGTATGTGATCCATTAATGGTTGAGAGGAGTGACTAGCAAAATGGGGGGGGGGAGCAGGAAATGGTGGTCTTTGAGAGAGCAGTATTAGGTGACATCGTAGCAAACCAGACTACTATGTGATCACAGGATCAAATAGCTAGTGATTACTAATATGAGAGAGAGAAACTTGAGTATAGAACGACGTCATCAAGACTGTTGGAGTCCATCTCAAACGGAAGGGTCCACGCTTATTCACGAGTAGGTATGTAGCTCTGTAGCGTATCCAGGAGAGCGATGTGTCATCTAGAGCATCAACAACTTCATGTGGAGACCTTATCTCTACAACATAATCTTTCGTGTAAGACGACGTAACGGGTTACTGTCATCGTAAGAATACGTCTGCGTTACAGACTCAGAGACAGTCTACACCACGGAGTATCGTCAAAAAGGTCTGGATTTACCTGAGTCCCGGACATAGGATACACACTACTACTACACATCATCATTTTAGCAGAACTGTAACGGATTATGCGATCCGGTACCTAACAGATACATCATAACATAGATACGACAACAGTTAGCTATGAGCTGACCCAATTCGAGTTTATGCCCCAGCTGGCGAGAGAGATCACCTATCATGAGATGAGTAATATTGCCATTCCTCTAGAACAAGATGACCTAGCGCCCAGTGCGAACATGCGCATCCTCGAGCGCATCGACAGCTCGTGTAGGTGCGGGACAATGAGCATTTTATATCAGCGACTGAATCATCAGTATGGCGTGGCTCATCGCATTCACCTGACCGACGACGCGGGCGATAGTGACTAGCACCACTGGAGCGATGCGCCAAGGTCACCGTTCCGAAGTGAATTCTCGCGTCTAGGAGTAGTCAAGTATGACACAATGTAATATACATTGTGGAGGTGATGGGGCCGGGACATGCTATTGGGGGTCAGCAGGGCAAGCGCGAGATGATACCACACCGAGAGGCGCTAGGAGTGACACACACATGCGAGCTGACATGCATTCCATGATCGTTCAACTAGCCATATTGACGCATCGCTGTCCGTCAGCGATCACACAAACACAGTTCTCTGCGCGGAAACGACATCTAAATCTCTGTTTGCTGCTACATACGGTGATCATGATCGATGCATTACGCTAAAACGTATAACGTCTTATATCACTATACGCCGTCTGCGCGACTCGAAATACATCACCGCGGGATGGAGGTTCATCCATACAATCACTACAGATCGTACATACGGAGCGCGCGATCAACACACTGGATTCCACATGCTGCTACCCTCAAAATACTACTTGACTGCACAGCAAACTAGTTAAAGTCTGCTGAGTGTACACGTACAGCGTGCAGATGTACACCGATCATATCAGCTACTACATTGCGTTCTTGTAACACATGAGATGCGCGAGTCGAGCATCCCGTCATTTTCGATAATCCTGTGACGTGACAATGCGCTCGCAATTCATGTTAGCGTACGCATACATCCAAGAGAAAACATCCAGTTCACAAGCGAGGATACCAACCTTACACGTTACGGGTTTATATACATACGGGGCACACGGCGTCCTCATACACAATAGGGGGCAAGGGGAGGTGCATTCCCCCACCACACACAAAACCAAACGCGCACTGACTATCGTATCACTCTCTAGTCGGCTCTAACTACTAGATGACAGCATTCCGCACTACAAGATGAGGGTCCGTCTATCACAGCTAACATTATGATGAGCGCGTGCTAGTATACTCTTTCTTAGACACGATCCTCTATGACATGCAACGAAACCATAGAGACATCGAATCGGCATGGATAGATAGATCACCATGCAGATACTAATGTTACATCGTCTCGAAGTTCATTTAAAGTCTTCATTCCTGTCATGAGTGGACTCAACGCATAACACGTTCATGAGGCTATGTTGCTTTAGGGCAACATCAGGATATGTGTACAATCGTGAGTCGCATTACTCTGCTAGGTGGGGGGACGGCGTAGCTAGACAATGGATCAGCTTGATGGACAAACAAGACCAAATCAAGAATAACATAGATCATAAAACTGGCAAATAAGCAGGTAGAATATACAAGAGGGTACATATGCAGTCAATCACCCGTGCTTAAGTAGTGAGACAGATGCATGCAGAAACAAAACATCTGAGGTAATCAGATAAAGAAATATTATCTATACAACTTATAGCAGTCGATTATTTAACAAGGCGAACATGGGGGGGAGGAGGAAAACAGATTGTGAGCGCAGGAAGTATGTTTTCAAAGTATCAATGGTAGACTGATGTTGGTTTGCGATAGTGTAGTGTAATTGGGGGGCGGGAGGTATGGGCGTGTGGGAGTTATGGTGGCTACTATTGTGGGGCTGAGAGCAGGGGTGGGCGATGGTGGAGGTAAACTGCTATATCACTGTATCATGGGGTTTCAGACAACTATGAGGATAGAAATCCACGTATCCGTGAGAGACATGTAGGGAGATGAGGTAATAGAGGCTAATCTGAGTTGTGTGTATAGCTCGAGTGATGTACTGCAGGGGAGTGGGTGGGGGGGTGGGGGGTGGTGGGTGGGGTGGGGGGTGGGGGGGGGTGTTGGGTGTTGTGGTGTGGGGGGGTGGGGTGGGGGGGGGGGGTGGGGGGATGGGGTGTAGGGGTGGGTAGGTGGGGGGGGGGGGTTAGGGGGTGTTTGGGGGGGCGGGGGTGGGGGCAGTGGTGGGGGATGTGGTTGGGGGGGGGGGGGTGTGGGGGGGGGGGTGGGGTACGGTGGGATGGGGTGGGGGGGGTTGGGGTGGTGGGTCAGGGGTGTGGGGGGGGGGGGGTTTGGGGGGGTTTGGTGGGGGTGGGGGGGGTTGGGGGGGGGGGGGGGGGGGGGGGGGGGGGGGGGTGTGGTTTGTGGGGGGGGGGGGGGGGGGGTGGTGTTCCGGGTGGGGGGGGGGGGGTGGTTGGTTGGGGGTGGGGGGGGGGGGGGGGTTGTGGGGGGGTGGGTGGGTGGTGGGGGGGGGGGGGTGGGGGGGGGGGGGGGGGGGGGGGCGGGGGGGGGGGGGGGGGGGGGGGTGGGGGGTGGGGGGGTGGGGGGGGGGGGGGGTGGGGGGGGGGGGGTGGGGGGGGGGGTGGAGGGTGGGCGTGGTTGGGGGGGGGGGGGGGGGGGGGGGGGGGGTGTTTTTGGGGGGGGGGGTGGGGTGGGGGGGGGGGGGGGTGGGTAATTTAGGGGGGGGGGGGGGGGGGGGGGTTGGGGGGGGGGGGTGGGGGGGGGGGGGGGGGGGGGGGTGGGGGGGGGGGTGGTTGGGTGGGGGGGGGGGTATTATGGGGGGGTTGTGATGGGGGGGGGGTGGGGGGGGGGGGGGGGGGGGGGTGGGGGTGGGGGGGGGGGGGGGGGGTGGACGGGGGGGGGGGGGGGGTGTATTGGGGGGGGGTGGGGGGGTGGGGGGGGGGGGGGGGGAGGGGGGGGGGGGGGGGGGGGGGGGGGGGGGGTGGGGGGGGGGGGGGGGGGGTCTTGGGGGGGGGTTGTGGGGGGCGGGGGGGGGATTGTTTGTGGGTGTTTGAAAATAAATGTTTGGGTTAGAAATGGTGTTAAAAATAAAGTTAGAGGTATGGGGATGGGGGTTGGGGTTGGTTTTGTAGATGTTGAGGTTTTTTGTTGTTGGCTGTAATTTGGGGATCTGGGTTTGGGTGTTGGGGTGGGGACGGGTAGCTGTTAGGGCATGGGGTGGGCCGGTTGTTAGTTGGGGATATGGTGTTGGGTGGGTGTTTTCTATTGGATGGTTGGGGTGGTGTGGGGGGTATGTGGTTGGGTGTGTTGGGGGGTGGTTGTGGGGGTTTGGTTCTCTGTGGGGGAGGTTTGGTTTTATTTTGTTGTGGGTGTTTTGCTGGTTGTTGTTTGTGCGCTGGTGGGGGGGGTGTGGTTTGTAGTTTTAGGTGTATGTTTTTAGGGGGGGTGGGTTGTGGTTGGGGGGGCCCCCCTGGTGGGGGGGGATGGGTAGGGGGGCTGGGTTGTGGGCTAGGGGGTGGGGTCTGGGGGGACATCGGTAAAGTGTTGATTTTGGGAGTGGTTGTGTAGGGTGGGGTGTTTGGTCTAAGTGCAGACCTATGGCCGATGTAGCGTCATATAGCTCTAAATTTGGTGGAGGATGGGGTTTTGTTTTGAGTGTTATTTGGATGGTTGTTTTGGTTGGTTAGTTGTGAGCGCTGGTTGATGTATAACAGCAAGAGGGTTAAGATTGTTTTCACCATGGGTTCTGTAGTTTTAGGGGGGGTTAGTCTGGGTGGATCTAATGGTTTAGTGGGATCTGAATGTATCAACAGCCATGAGGGTTTTTTTGGAGGGGGGGTTGGGGATGTTTATCTTGTCCCTGGGGTGTGGGGGCGTATGGGGGGGAGGAGGGGGGGCGGGGGGGGGGGGGGGGCGAGGTGCGGTTTGTGGATGGGGGGGCGTGTTTTTGATGTTGTTGAGTATGTGAGTCTGGCATTGGGTATTTTTGGTGTGTTATCGTTCTTAGTGTCATATGTTGAAGGCTCTGTTCAGTCGATTGCTGGTACTCATTGGTTCTGATGATGGATTTTTTTTGTACTCCGTTATTATGGGATTGGTTGTGTGTGTTGGGTTTTGCACCGTGGGTTTTGATTTGTTTTTGTAGGTTGAGTTGTTTAGGGTTTGGAGGTGTCTTTAGTGGTACTTTTGTGGTGTTGTATGTGTGTCTTTTTATGTGGTGTTATTGGATGTCTGGGTTGGTATTGGGGTTGTGTGAGGGTTGGGTAGACATTGTGTGGGAGCTGTTGAGTTCAGCAGGATGAGGACGTAATGGGGTGGTGTCAGACTCGTGAAGGTATGGTGTAGGTTATGGGTGGGGGGGGGGTGGGGGTCATGGGGAGGTTTGTAGGGACACTGGTTGTGGGTGGGTTGGGGGGGTGGTAGTCTGTGGTGAGGGCTTATTAGGGAGATGTGTGGTAGGCTGAGTGGGGGTGGGGGGGCGGTGGGGGGGGGGGGCATAGGACTGGGGTGGTGTTTGGTTTGATGGGGTTGTCGAGAGGTGGGAAAAGGGGATGGTGTCACATGGGAGAAACTCGTTGGTGGGGTCATGGGGGGTGGTGAGTTAGGGGTGACGAGGGAGGGGTGGTGTCCTGGTGAAGAGGGGGGAAGTCGTCGTTGCCGTGAGAGAGGGGAGGAGGGTAGGGGTTGTAAATAATCCGGACGTTCGTGGAATGTCCGTTGAAGGGCATGTTGGGTGTGGAAGGTTTGATGGCTGTCCTGTCAATAGCGACAATCATTGGAGTCGACATCGGAAAAACTTTTGATATTACATCGTACGGACCTTTCCAAGAAATAAGGAGTCTTGTTTTCTTCTAACAAGGTTGCAGGACCAATACTTTGTCAACCTGGACAGAGTTGGGCCGCAAGCGTGTGGGCCTGGGTCTTATTGGCAAAATTTGCCTTGCCTTCTGTTTCGCAAATTCAGAAGAAGCAGTTGCCAATTTGCATGCTTCAATAATCTTGTGTCTAAGTGCAATGACATATTCATAAGAGGATTTTGTGTCATCGACAATATTATCAGCAGTTATGAGATCATGAAGTAGAGACATATGACCTCGCGGTTTCGCGCCAAAGACAAGTTCAAAGGGAGAAAATCCTGTATGTTCATTGGCGACCTCTCTGTGTGCAAAGAGAGCCGCGGGTAAAACCCTGTCCCAATCTTGAGGATGATCCTCAGTTATCTTACCTAATAGGTTTTTCAGAGTTCTATTAAGACACTCTACCATGCCATTGGACATAGGATGATAAATACTACTCAGAGATCTTTCTATCTTAAGAGTTGACATCACTTGAGACATGGTATCCGATACGAGTTGGGTACCATGGTCTGACAATATTTCTCCTGGAAATCCCAGACGAGAGAATATAAGCCAAAGAGCATCTGCAATATCAGCAGTAGTTATGCTCTTCAGAGGGATAGCCTCTGGCCAACGTGTGCACATATCAACACACGTCAAGATATATTGGTGTCCTCTAGCAGACATTGTCTTAAATGGACCAATGATGTCTATCGCCATTTTTTGAAATGGTCGAATTGGAATATCTGTAGCCTGAATAGGTGCAGCATGGCGTGGACCTTTGGATTTAACTTCCTGACATACCCTACAGGATCGACAATAGATCTGTATGTCCTTGTTCACAAACGGCCAAAAGAAAGACGCAAGAACTCTAGATTTAGTACGGGAAAAACCCCATATGCCCAGCACACTGAGAATCATGAGCGTGCTGTAAGATTTTAACTCTCATATTTTTGGGCACAAGAATTTGAGAATTAATGGACTTAGCGGAGTCTTGTACCATACGTACAAGTACCCCATTCTTCATCGTAATCCAAGATTTACGATTCGTGTCCTTATTCGGATCACCTTCTTTTGCTAGAGTAAAGAATTTCTTTAGAGTAGGATCATCTTCCTGCTGTTTTATAAAGGAATCATGCGAAATCTCCAAGAGATCACCTTGGTTCTGGTCATCATTATCTCCAGAAGGCGAAGATTGCGGCATGTTTAGAGCTTGAGCTCTAGTGACTACAGCATTTGCAGTATGCATATTATCACTTTCCCACTCGGCAATTTGTTGCGGAGTGCATTCTTTCGCACCATGAATGCGACCGACGATAAGATCAGCGATCGGATTCGGCAGAAGACATGCGTGCACATCTCCTGTAAAGAAGGGAGTAGAAATGTTGATAATGGCAGTGGAGTACTTCTCCAATGTGCCACCAAATGTTATGCATTTGATTATTTTGCCAGTGGCTCGAGAAGGATCTATAAGTGACTGCCTCACCCCAATGGTGGTGCACCCGGAATCGAAGAGAATTGAGACCGGAGTACCATCTACTAAACCATTATTTAATTTAAGAGCCCCTCTTCCATCATGCGCGACTGACGCAGGGAGAGCGGGAAGAGGATGACCACAGCTTAAAGTCGAAACTGTGGTTGGCTCGAATAATGTTTTGCATTGGGAACACTGAAATGCTCTGTCAAAATCGAAAGCAGAACATCCCACATTATTAGAGTCTTTCTTATCATTGGTTTGCTTACCGGCTTCATGAAACTCTTGTTGTGCAGAGTTAGCCTGGTAATGAGATTTACCATGTCTTTTGTGTTGTGATCTACCTCGATTATTGTTGCCTCTGTAATTATTATTCCCTCTGTTATAACCCCTGTTTGGGTTTGAGTCATAATGTTCATCATTATAATCATCATGCTCATTATAGTGAGATCCCCTGTAGGATTGATCCCGTTGTGTCCAAGAAGGAACACCCTGGTAATTTCTATTATTACTTCCTCTACGGAAATTTCTATAGTTATGGCCACCCCTGTATCGAGGACTGTCAACCCGTTTCCAGAATTTAGAAGAAGAACCCTGATTTGGTTGGTTACCTTGGTTTTGATGATTACGCCAATTAACCTTTTTGTCAAATTTATTTTGAGCTCCCTGAAAGTTGTGTGGGTACTTGGGATTGTATTGTGTTGCTGAAGCAACCGGCATACCCTCTTTAATCTTAGTGTTGCTAAGAGTTACGTCCGGGTGTGCCGTAACGTATTGGTCACAATATTCTTGCATTTGTTTTAGTGTTTGTGGCTTACGCTCGTGTAGAAATTCAAGGAAATGTTTATTGATAGAAGACATGACCTTGTCTCTGAGCAACAAATCCATAAGAGCATCATATGTTTTCTCTATTTTGGATAATTCAATCCATCGTTGAAATGTAAGACGTATTTTCGCAATGAATTCTGAGAATTCAACCCCCCGTCTCAGGTACCATTCTTTTAAACAACATGCGATAACCTTCCTCTGGTAACTGAAACTTCTTAATCAAGGCTGCCCTAATAACATCATAATTATCCTTGTCAGCCTCTTCAACCAAACATAGACTAGTGAGAGAATCGCCTGTTAGATTCTCAGATAATTGGTTAACATATTGCGATTTATCAACATTATGAGCCCGACAAGCACGTTCAAACCTCTGAAGCCAGAATGTTATATCATCATTGGCAGAATTGAATGTTGGTACCTTAACTTTGTAAGTAAAGGGTTTACTATTACCACCAGGTGCTTGATTAACATTATTCATATTTGTTAATTTTAATTTCTCTAACTCAAATTCATGTTCTCTTATTGCTTTTCTTTCTTCAGCTTCCCTGTCTAATCTTTTCTGTTCAGTTTCTCTGTCTATTCTTTTTTGTTCAGCCTCAAATCTCCTTTCTTCTACCTGCATCTGCAATTTCTTTTGTTCAGCTTCTAATCTTTTATTTTCAGCAGCAGCTTCTCTGTCTAATCTTTTTTGTTCAGCAGCAGCAGCAGCTTCTAATCTTTTTTCTTCTTTTTGAAGCTTTCTCTCCTCTGCAGCAGCTTTTCTTTCCTCAGCAGCAGCTTCTAATCTTTTTTCTTCTATTTGAAGTTTTCTCTCTTCTGCAGCAGCTTTTCTTTCCTCAGCAGCAGCTTCTAATCTTTTTTCTTCTGCCTTCAATACCATAGAGAATTGAGCAGTTCACATTCTTCTAATTCTTTGCCAGTCTTATCAAGGGATTTCCCTTGTGTAATAAAGTAATCTAATGTAGACATCCTGTCTTATTAAATCAGAAACCTGAAAAAGTAAATAAATTACCTTATTTCACTTTCATGGGAGACAAGTCTATACTATAGACTTAGTCTTAGTGAAAAACTTGTATGGTTATTTTGTTTATAATATAACCAATGATAACTTGAGTACCTGTGGAAAACAATATCTGTATATCCCAAACACTGTGGGAGACAAGCCTTACAAAGGTCTTGTATACTTCCTTAATGTAATCAATGATCACTTGAGTACCTGTGGAAAATAATATTTTCTATCCCAATCACTGTGGGAGACAAACCTTACAAAGGTCTTGTACACTTTCTTAGTGTAATCAATGATCATAAAGTACTGGTCTGTACTATAATATAAGTGTATTCAACTATACCTCATATATCATATGTCAAATCAAGACATTGACAAAGGACAAACAAGAAAAGACCATATGAGAACATTTGCAGAAATCAAATTAAATTAAATAGGACAAATCAAAGAAAATGATCACAGAATCTGTGATGATAACTGCAATAAGATAACAAGACAAATAACGCCACAGTGTATAAATATAAATTGTGTATAGAAATCAAAAATAGAAAAGGGTAGACCAACAAATTACAAACAAATCAAAACAAACTAAAGAACAGAGGAATATTACAAAAACAACAATGAGTACAGTCTTCACAGCTAACACTAATAGCAACAGCTGTCGCAGCAAATTTTCAATCAAGAAAATTGCACCAATAGAAACGCACACATCAGACCCTCTATTACGTGGGATACTCTGTTGTGTGACACCGCCCAACCAAAACAACAACCCGCAGGGTACAAACAAATATCACATATAAACATGTAATCATAAATGTACATATAGCATAAACTTATAATATAATGCAATGTAATGTGTTGCAGATAGAATGTGTTGCGGAGAAGGCTCAGTTGTACTGAATAATGGTACAGTAGTATGGTACTTTATTAAATAATTTATTCTGGCCTAAATCATTAAAGTTCAACACAAACTATGGCAGTGCAGGAGAATCCACTGTTTACTGTTCCTAAGAATCACAAGTAAGACTTCTCGCTTCAGTTGCACTGTACATTTCGCAAACACTGTCAAATATATGCTCCAACACTGATGTGTAATGCTGTCTTTTCCAAACAAACTTGCTGTGTAACGCTGTATGTTCTATGGCAAATGTCCAACGAAAAAAAAATGTCAACAAACGCTGACCTAGTTACTGTATACGCTGGATAGGATAGGTCAAGCTGACATCGACTGTATAGCTGTCCTACTGGTGTTGATGTGGTCAAACAAACGTTCTTGTAACTGTAAATGACTCTCAATAACAAGACTGCAAAGGCTGGACCCAGGAATCTGGCTCACCACTGTAAAATGAGGTTATACCCTGTAAAATGTCGTTGTTTGACTTGCCACTCCTGTAAAAAGTGGGTCTCAGTTTTGAATGAATGATACCAGGCATGCTCCAGTCTACCCAGCGGTGCTGTAAATGGGTAACTCACTCTAGTCCTGAGTTAGGGAAGGCAAAGGCAGCTGTAAGAAGTAGTTTCCCTCTGAGGCTCCAAGAGGAGCAGGCCCTTAACTTGGTCAATTCAACCGACGCAGGATGGTGTAAATATGGAGTGAGAGTGTAGAGTGTTATTAACGCGAATGATGGAATGTTCGTATCTTGACCAATCTAAAGCACTCATTCACTCATGTCTATAAGTCACCAATGCAGACTGCTGGAATCTTTTCATACAGTTTATTCAGACGCACATACTGGGACAGAACGAATAGATCATAAGTACATGTTGACACATCAATCTTCAGGCATGAATAGTAGATCCCATGTCATGGAACATTCAAATATAATGGGTGGTACAAAACAGCATTCAATGTTCTGGTACATTATGGCCGCATCCCCTATCTGACTGAACGCGTCAGTAAAGGCGGATCGGTAAACAAATGAAGAGTTCGATGGACGAACCTTCTTTCCCTTGCTAAGTTCTTAAGTTGCTTATATTCAATGTTTATATCATACTGTGAAACCACGATAAGGGGTTTTCATATAAATGAGATCTCCATGCCACTGTCCGAATAGTAAGATACACGACCCGTTCTCTGGACAGTGATCCATAATGATGACAGGACTACAAAAAATGGCCTCCTTCCCTGAGCTTTCGCTCACTCGCCCAGCAGAAGAATAATCATCAGCCAAAGTTGATTCAAAACTTGAATAAGTATAACTTTCTAGAGTTACCATACAGTCCCTTTGTCAGAAGGTTACTTCTTGAAGACATAATCGCTGATGGAACCTGTCATCTACAACAATATCTAGTTAAACGACCAACGATGCACGAAAATACGTTGCTTCATCTAGGTCTAACCATAAGGAGATCGTCAAAAGGGTCTGGATTTACCTTGAGTCCGAATAGTACATAATACAGTACATGAGGAGAGTCTCTAACACTATAATCTTGTAGAGACACAATCTCCTACTGAAGAAATCACTTCATAAATCATTTTTCACTCTAGAAAGGACCAGCCCAGGAAAATGCGTGACCAGCCATTGTAGGCGGCAATATCGGAACTCATCACGACTCGCCAAGACAACCAATACCTCCGCTAGTGCGGCATAAAGAATATAGTCCTGCCTACCCATACAAAATATACAATATAGGACTGAATCTACTTGCACTAATAATATGTAATACATATGAATTCAGGCCATAAACATTCTAAGAACGATCAATCTATTTTCTGGCTATGACAAATGATGAATGCCAAAATATAAGTATTCTTACGCCCGATCAATATCAAGGGAGATTATCCATATAATCAAACGTATAAATCAAACATGGATTATCTGTCATCTTTACAAAAGAAAGCATTTTCGTACCCAATTAAATACAACAATATATTTTCCATATTAAATAGACATATCGACATTTGTAATCTGTGCGTCAAAAAATATGTACGCAACACACACCATTCTTCTTAACATCAAAACCCACCACATCGGCCAAGAGTAATCTTGTGTGAAGGTAGACACCTTTGAAGACCCATATTGTATGCTATTAAGTTTTGGCCACTGTTGAACCACTACTGCAAAGCAGGGAAGGCAATTCCGTGACATAAGTCAGGTAGATAATTGCACAGATCTAGATGGTAGCTGTAGAAGAGAGCTGTGGAGTAAGTCACATTCTAGCTATATACATATAAACATGGTGTATTGATTAATTTATAAGTTGCAGTTTACTAATTTTATTTCAGTTCTATTACCAAATGAAATTTTGTTCTTGTGTGAAATTCAAAAGCATATTTAATGTTTAAACTGGTAGAGAGTTAACTAGCGCTCTGCATTCACATCACTTATTAATTAGATACCCTGGTCTATCGAAAAGGTGATTTGCTTTAGAACTCACTTCTACAGGTACCATCACGAACTGTGCGGCTATCTACCTGATTAGTCCTGTGCCATCCTTACCTTTAGTTCACCATCTTTCTACTGCATTTCTGGGAACTATTTTATTATGTAACATACATCTCGCCACAGAATAAAATTACTTCGTCTAGCCTGAAAATTCATGTTATCAGAATTCGACTTAACCTGAGTTCTGTTTTTTTTTTAACAAAGCTAAAGAAGACATTTGACCGGACCCTTCACAAATGCTTCTACTTACACAACGTTCGATTTAATTGAGTTCCAAATAAGTGGACTGCACTGTATATACATGATTTATGATCATCATAATTGTTCCCCATGTTACGGAGTATGGAGCCAATACTGCACCTGGTCTCCCCCCCCCCACCCGCCCGCATCAAGCAGTCACGTGCTCCTGTAGCAATCTGTTTTACATGACGAGCGTGCCAGTCTCATGCACAATCTCATATTAGTCGCCTTCTACGACATGCTTGAGTATGCAGCAGTCCTGTGTCTTCACAGACCCCGAGAACTACACAGGACTTAATGGGATATGTTCTGTTTTAATGGGGAGCCGCGGTAGCATAGTGGTTAGTGCACTGGCTTCCTTGCTCAGTGGTCCATGGTTCGATCCCCAGTTGAGGTGAGATTTTTTTAGGCCGCAAACGGCTCCTGGGTCGACCCAGCCCCAATTGGGTACTAGAGCAACTCTGGGAAGGTTATGGCGGTTGGCGTGATGCTGACCACATCACCCCTAGAGTGCCGATGGTCGAAAAAATATGGGCCTAACACCATATTCCCAATATGCTTCAATGGGCCCGTAAACGGAATCCCTCTCTTTTAAAGATCGCCTCAAAGAAAATGACTTCTCCAGAATGTACTTTTAAAGTAAATGTAACAGTTTTAAAGTAAATGTAACAGTTTCAAAGTAAATGTAACAGTTTTAAAGTAAATGTAACAGTTTTAAAGTAAATGTAACAGTTTTAAAGTAAATGTAACAGTTTTAAAGTAAATGTAACAGTTTTAAAGTAAATGTAACAGTTTTAAAGTAAATGTAACAGTTTTAAAGTAAATGTAACAGTTTTAAAGTAAATGTAACAGTTTTAAAGTAAATGTAACAGTTTTAAAGTAAATGTAAATGTAACAGTTTTAAAGTAAATGTAACAGTTTTAAAGTAAATGTAACAGTTTTTAAAGTAAATGTAACAGTTTTAAAGTAAATGTAACAGTTTTAAAGTAAATGTAACAGTTTTAAAGTAAATGTAACAGTTTTAAAGTAAATGTAACAGTTTTAAAGTAAATGTAACAGTTTTAAAGTAAATGTAACAGTTTTAAAGTAAATGTAACAGTTTTAAAGTAAATGTAACAGTTTCAAAGTAAATGTAACAGTTTTAAAGTAAATGTAACAGTTTTAAAGTAAATGTAACAGTTTTAAAGTAAATGTAACAGTTTTAAAGTAAATGTAACAGTTTTAAAGTAAATGTAACAGTTTTTAAAGTAAATGTAACAGTTTTAAAGTAAATGTAACAGTTTTAAAGTAAATGTAACAGTTTCAAAGTAAATGTAACAGTTTCAAAGTAAATGTAACAGTTTTAAAGTAAATGTAACAGTTTTAAAGTAAATGTAACAGTTTTAAAGTAAATGTAACAGTTTTAAAGTAAATGTAACAGTTTTAAAGTAAATGTAACAGTTTTAAAGTAAATGTAACAGTTTTAAAGTAAATGTAACAGTTTTAAAGTAAATGTAACAGTTTTAAAGTAAATGTAACAGTTTCAAAGTAAATGTAACAGTTTTAAAGTAAATGTAACAGTTTTAAAGTAAATGTAACAGTTTTAAAGTAAATGTAACAGTTTTAAAACAGTTCAATATATTCAAATTCTTAGGCACCTTATTAACATCAGATGGAAGATGTATTTCAGAAGTGAACAGTAGATAAGCCCAGGCATAAACAGCATTCCGTAACATGAAAACTATTTTATGTAAGAATTCTTTGACAAGGAAAGTAAGAGACAAGAGTTCATCGGTGTTATATAGAACCAGTCCTGAAATACGGGAGTAAGTCATGGACAGTTAGTAAACAAGTAGGGAAAACAATAACAGAGATGTGTTTTTACTGACGAATGTTAAAAATACAATGGACAGTACGTTGGAAGGCTTGAAAGAGGCCAAAGCCAAAGCGCGAAGTTTATAACTCATGTTAGAAGAATGCATTTTCTTCGGGCATGTTATGAGACGAAGAAAGCTGGAGTACATCGTGACAACAGGAAAGATGGAAGGCGAAAGCAGACTGTAAGTGACAAAGAGAGTTTGGCATAATGGCACGGAGAGAAGTCAACACAAGAATGGATATACCGCACTGGAGACACGAAGTTGTTGAGAGCTATGATCGCCTACGCCACCAGGCGTGGTACCTGAAGGAGAAGATGCTCGGCTTAAAGAAATATAACAGTAAATAAAATTTCAAATTTAAACCAAACATTTGTGAACCGTACACATTATACAAATGTGTGTTCTACTAACATCGTGGCATGACAAGAAATTAATAACATAATTGATAAACGGCATTAGGGACAGGAAATTATGGAGATACATGATCGCCGACACCAGCTGGCATGATACTTAAAGAAGAAGAAGAAGAAGAAGAAGAAGAAGAAGAAGAAGAAGAAGAAGAAGAAGCAGAATAAGAAAGGGGAGAAAAGAACAGTAACACTATAACAGATCGTGCAATGCGTAACAAGCCACTAAGGAGGGTTAGACACGAGACCTCTACCCCATCATGTAGTAACCTCAAGGCACAGAAATTCAACAAAAGATATGAAAAAAGTTCCACTAAGAAGATATAGACTTTTATAAATAGGTGCTTGAGTAGAATAGATGGATTTAAGTGGTATGACAAGGTCACTAATGTAGAACTGATGTCAAGAACCAGACAAGTGGCAGTGTAACAAGAGATGACAAGAACCAGACAAGTGGCAGTGTAACAAGAGATGACAAGAACCAGACAAGTGGCAGTGGAACAAGAGATGACAAGAACCAGACAAGTGCCAGTGGAACAAGAGATGACAAGAACCAGACAAGTGGCAGTGTAACAAGAGATGACAAGAACCAGACAAGTGCCAGTGTAACAAGAGATGACAAGAACCAGACAAGTGTCAGTGTAACAAGAGATAACAAGAACCAGACAAGTGGCAGTGTAACAAGAGATGACAAGAACCAGACAAGTGCCAGTGGAACAAGAGACGAGAAGAAGATGCTAAAGATGGATAGGACAAACATTGAGGAAACTTGTTGATAGCAGCATTACGTGTTCTTGTATCCCTAGGCTAAGAGAAGTAAGGAGTTAGAAAAAAAGGTAGTCGCAAAGCAGATACTGCCGTAGGCGACTGAAGTGTCAGAGACTTGACTATACTAGGTCCAGCATCGAGAGTTGGAAGTAACCAGGTCCCTTTCTCGCTGCCTTTTCTTTCCCAAACTCAAGAGCAGAGTCAGGTACCCGTTTACAGCTGGGTAGACTGGAAGCTGACAATACCGACTTACGAACCCGGCACCTTTGCCGCTAGAGGTCAGCACTGAAATAGACGTAGACCCCATACACACACAAAAACACACACACGGAGAAGACAGCTGGAGAGAAAAATGGCAATTATTAGAAAGACATGGAAACACTGAGCTGACGACACGTGACAAAAACATGTGCCATGTGCTTATTGGAGGCATATGTTCCTTATGAAGCTAAAGGGTCATGAAAGGTAACAAAACTGTGTTCTCACTATATTGTCTCTACCGTATTTTGCTAGTTGGTACCTGACGAAGTTCTCGTGTTTGTTACGTTGGCCAATTCTTTTGTCCTAGTAATACGTACACTATCCATTTTTGTGTCACCCTTCCGTCTGTTGAGCTAGTAGTTATCATGATCATCCTTCGGTTCCCCACGGAACATAGGCCTTCAATAAACGTATGCCAAGTGGTCCTGTCCTATGCCATCAGTTCATGCTTTCTTCATCCCCTTCATGTCTCATCTCCATCTGTTCTTTGGTCTCCCTCTGCCTCTCGTATGCTGGGGATTCTATAATAATAACTGCCTTGTAATGCTATAAACAGGTGTCTCCAATGTATGTCCTATCCATCACCTTCATCTTCTTCTCATCTCTTGTGCCACTGACACTTGTCTGGTTCTTGTCATCAGTTCTACATTAGTGATCTTGTTATAACCACTTCAATCCTTCTATTCTACGCAAGCACTCATTTATGAAAGTCTGTAGCTTGTCGGTTGTCGATTGTGTTGTTTTCCATGTTTCAGAGCCATATAAAATAGGACTGACTTGACATTAGACTAGTGAGTAGTGGTGGCACGAGAAACCCGTGCAGTAGTCATTCGAATATAATCACATTATTGAAATGCCGCATTTCGAATGTAATCACATTATTGAAATACCGCAATGTGATTGGCTGAGAAAGAGATGTCAGAGGTCAGGGCTGTGCAGAAACAGTAAGTCACTTCTGCATGAGCAGTACGAGTCAGACGATATCAAGGTCAAGCATTTTTTAATGTCAAGACAAGCACGAGCAAAAATGAGAAGCTGTTTGAACGTCAGTAAGAAGATGGCTGAACTTCAATGGCCTGTTATGTCATGAGCCCGCCATGTATGGTCTACACAAGTACTAGTTCTACATGCAAGTATCCCATTTCTATCAAGCGTTCAAATCGTGCACGTTTTTTTTTATTGAAAGATAGATGGTAAGAATTTTTACGAATGTTTGTATAAGACGTTAAATAACTAACATAAATGAGTATGTTGCTGACATTCGTAAGCAGAGTCGGCACTAGGGATGCTTCAAGGTCTCGTTTTGGGTAATCTTTACCTTTAGTGCCGTCGAGTATGTATAATATGAGTATTGGGTTAGGGATGGGGTTAGGGTTTGGGTTAAAACCTTAAACCTAACCCTAACTCTAAATGGTATGAAAATACACATATTATACTCGTACATACTCGACGGCACTTAAGGTAAAGATTTCCCTCGTTTTTGCAGCCCCGCCCCCTTTTCATCTTCTTCTTCGTACACTCTCAGAGCAGACGTATACTTGAATGTTTTCGAAGAAAGCAGTGGTCAGTTTGAGGCTATTTGTATCTCCATAGAGTTTTTCCAAGAATGGTGCTGGTGATGGCCACACATGCTTTCTCTGTTGCTCATATGTTGGGCATCTTTGAAGCAAATGTTCAGCAGTCATTTTATCAGTGCCACAGTCACACTCATCGGTAGTTCCTATTTTTAGCTTGTTGAGTAGATGGTCTCCCTATCAGTTGTGGCCCGTGCGGAGTCTGAAGATTACCACTTGGTCACTTCTGCTGAGCTGGTAATATGCATCATTTTGTATGTGGCTTGGATGCTCTGCATTCCATTTGTTCTTGTATCTAATTCTGATAAAACTCTTTGCCACTTCGAAAGTTATGGTTGTATAAGACTGGGGTAGCTTTCCTCCATCTTTTGCCAATCTGTTAGCCTCTTCATTGCCCCCTTTCCAACCACACTATCCTATGTTGTATTCTCTTCTTCTTCTTCTTTGATCTTTAGCCGCCGAATGTCAAAGCAGTCAGTGGCCATCACACATGGTGACGTATTCGTACAGTGCCCCATCTCTGGTTTCGAATTCTAACGAGACTCAGTTCCATACTACCGAGTTGGATCACACTGTAATTTCCGCACGGGATGTCCGCTGTAGCAAATAACAAAAGCATCATACATCTATGTCTTTAAAATACTTTGTAGGTAATGTCAAAAAAAAATTCAAGCTTAGTTACAGATGTGAGTTCAGTGCGCTTTAAAAAAAAAATGAATACTATCGGTATGGAGTAATCGAAAAATGTATATTTAAGAAACTGAATTAATTCAATTCAATCAATTCAATACCCTTTAACTCCCCGAGGAGCATAGGTCTTCAACAAACACATGCCAAGTCCTCCTGTCCCGTGCCATCCGCTCAAGTTGTTTTCCTCATCATTTTCACCTCTGTATCCAGCTCTCTTTTCCGTGTGTTTTGTGGTCTACCTGTGCCTCTCTTTCCCTGTGGATTCCAGAACAAGGACTGCCTTTAAATGCTATCAACAAGTTTCCTCAGTGTGTGTCCTATCCATCGCCAGCGTCTTCTTCTCAGCTCTTGTTCCACTGGCACTTGTCTGGTTCTTGTCATCAATTCCACATTTGTGACTTTGTCATACCATTTCAGTCCTTCTATTCTACGCAAGCACCCGTTTATAAAAGTCTGTAGCTTTTTAGTTGTAGTTTTTGTTGCTCTCCATGTCTCAGAGCTTAACAAAAGGACTAACTTGACATTTGAGTTGAAGATTCTTATTTTCGTGTTGGACTTGATTTCTCTTGACCTCCATATGTTTCCCAATGCAATGGAAGCACCTCTTGCTTTTTGTATTCTTATTTTCATATCATTGTCTGTCCTTCCAACTTTGTCTATATTACTACAAAGATATATGTAAGATTCTACATCCTTTAGTGGTGTTTCTTCAAGTTCAATCTTGTTATCATTTCTTGCATTTATTCTCATAATCTTTGTCTTTTTGCTTTGTATTTTCAGGCCCACTTGTTGTGACCTCTCATCGAGAATTTTCATTTTCTCTTGCATCTGATTATGGTTATGGGACAGAAGAGCCAAGTCATCTGCAAAATCCAGATCATCAAGCTGTTTAGTTAGATTCCATTGGATTCCATTTCTGTTGTGTGAAGTCGATGTTTTCATCACCCAATCTATTGCTAGTAAGAAAAGTAATGGAGACAAGAGGCATCCCTGTCTCACTCCCGTTCTTATCCTAAACGGTCCTGTAAGTTGTCCTTCATGAAGAACTCTGCATGTCATGTCTTCATAGGTCTTCCTTATTAAGTTAATGATCTTCATGGGAACTCCATAATGCCTCATCAGTTTACAAAGTGATTCTCTGTCTACACTGTCAAATGCCTTTTCATAGTCCACGAATCTGATGTAAAGCGGTGAATTCCATTCCAGACTTTGTTCAACTATTATTCTCAATGTGGCTATCTAGACTGTACAGGATCTGTTTTGTTGAAAACCTGCTTGTCCATCTCTCAGTTGCTTGTCTATGGACTCTTTTAATCTCTCAAGGATGATTCTGTTTAATACTTTTCCTGGCACTGATAGTAACATTATTCCTCTATAATTTGTGCGCTCTTGTAAATTTCCCTTCTTAGGCAACTTGACCAGGAAACCTTCCTTCCATTCTGCTGGTATTTCCTCTCTCTCCCAGACTTTGCCAAGTAGTTTGTATAATATCTCTGCAGAGGTATCAATATCTGTTTTGATGGCCTCTGCTGGAATGCCACCTTGACCAGTTGCTTTTCCATCTTTCAGAAGCTTAATGGCTTTCTTTATTTCTTCTCTACTTGGTCATTCACAGCTGAATTGCAGCCCCACTTCTGCTGGCCGGATGTCTGGGGGATTAGTTGGAGCTGGTCTATTGAGAAGTTCCTCAAAATGTTCTGTCCATCTCTTCATTTGTTCTTGTACATTACTAAGCAATTTTCCATTCTTATCTTTTATGAGGCCATTTGCTTGCTTATATCTCCCTGTTAGCTTCTTTGTGTTGTTGTACAGGTCCCTCATATTTCCTTTGGCTGCAGCTTACTCTGCTTCCCTTGCCAACTCTTCAATATACTTCCTCTTGTCTCTTTTGATGTTTCTTCTTACTTCTTTGTTTGCTTCTATGTACACTTCATGAGCCTTGGCTTTGGAGCTTCTGGTTTTGCTTCTGTTTAAATCTGCTTTCTTGTTTTTCATGTCTTCTATCTTACTAATGGTTTCTGTTGTTATCCATGCTTTGTGCTGATGTTCTCTTTTTCTCAGTACTTCTTCACATGTCTCGTTCCATATATTTTTTACTTGTTGCCAGTGGTCTTCCGTATCTGCTTCATCTTCCAGCTGTTGGAGTACTTGGTATTTGTTGGATACTGTGATATAAAACTTTTCTCTTATTTCCTGATTTCTTAGATATCCCACATTATACTGTTGTCTATAGCTATATACTGTTGTAAATTTCTTGAGTTTTAATTTTGTTTTAGCCAACAGAAGATGGTGGTCTGATACCACATCTGCTCCTCTACATACTTTTACATCATGCAATGATGACCTAAACTTCTTACTTATGCATATGTGATCAATCTGATTCTCAGTTCTGTGGTCTGGTGATATCCATGTTGCTTTATGTATTCTTTTATGTGGAAATATGCTTCCTCCTATAGCTAGTTGATTTGAAGCACAGAAGTTTGCTAATAGTTCCCCATTCTCGTTCATCATACCTATTCCATGCTTTCCCATGATTTCTTCAAAGCCAGTGTTGTCTGTTCCTATTTTCACGTTTAGGTCCCCCATCAAAATTGTGATGTCCTTTCTTTTCTTTTTGTCCAAGACATTTTGTAGTATGGTGTAAAAGTCTTCTTTCTCAGATTCTTCTTTATCATTTGTTGGTGCATAGCACTGGATGATGTTTATATTTACTTTCTTTTTGGCTGATTTAAACCTTGCTGTTATAATTCGGGGTCCCATTGCTTCCCATTCTATAAGTGCCTTTTGTGCTTCCGTAGACAGCATTAGAGCCACCCCTTCACTGTGGTGGGCTCTTTCTTCCTCATGTCCTGAGGACAACACCAATTCTCCTGTGATCAACCTCCTCCTCTCTATGCCATTCCACCGTGTCTCGCAGAGACCCAGGATATCAATCCTGTAATTTCATTTCTGCTGCTACCTGTGCAGTTTTCCCTTGTTCACATAGAGTGCGAACATTCCAGGTGCCAATCCTGGAGATTTACCTAGACGAAAAAAGGTTAGTCGGCAACACAGACAACTTTCGGCTTTCTCTGGGTTGCTTCATGAGCCTCCTTTCCAGAGGACCTTCTTCTGTCTTGGGCAGCTGCGTTGCTTTATATTCTGTATTTGACGTCCATGTTTGTTGACGTTTTTGTGGTAACAAGTTTTTTTTACGGGATTCGGTAATCAGCTCCATGCCCAACCCTCCTTAGTCGCTTTTTACGACAGGCATGGTAGGGTACAGAGTTACTATTCTTTGCTCCCCTTTCCGGCCCCGGTAACACACGGGTGAAACTGAATGAACGTATGTTAACATAAAAATAGTTTGTACTTTAAACACCTAAACAATCCAGTTTCAAATGTTCGTTTAAAATTTTAATTTTTAAAAAATGTATTTAATACATTTTGACGTGGCGTCTCAAGTCGGCCAAAGAGGCGGTACTGATTGAAAAAATTAAAGAAGTTGAAAACTCGAGATAGAAAAATAACACAGGTCATAGGTTTACGGGGGAATCAAACCCAGAACCATCTGAAAGGTGGCATTGCCTCGCTAAGGGAGTGAATTGTGACTATTACTTGTGTTACATTTCTGTTGTCTAGTTGTCTATTTCTTAATTTCACACAAGTGCCTACAACAAACTCATTTATATGTATGTCGTGAGTTGCCTCCCCTGTGCTCTGCAGCAGTGGTCCAACAGTGGCCAAAACTTAGAGTATCTAATGTGGGTCTTCAAAGGTGTCTACCTTCGCACAAGATTACTCTTAGCAGAGTTTTAGGTAGAAGGATAATGATGCTTCTACCTCAAGGGAGTTTTCACAAGATATTTCAAATGTCAAGAACAATGCTGCATGAGGCGGAGCAATGTTAACTTTAGTATCTGAACCACCGCCTTTCGTGAAGATGGGTTATGCAATAATTAGCTCGTTCAAGCCCCTAGCTGAGTTAATTCTGCGAAATTCCTTATTATTATTTATTGGCTATATAGATGTAAATATATATTAAAGAGTCTGATACATACGTAAGCTCTCATAAGTATAATAAATGAATCAATTATGAATTTGTAAAATAACACGTAACAAATTTAATAATCAATTATTCTTTAACAGTTCAAAATCAATATGAATGATGGGTCAAATTTAGATGAAAAGTGTCTTCATAGAGACTTGATAGAGGAATTATAAAAGTCCGTAGCGTTCGCCTTTTAATAAGCACTTAGCTCTTCAAACGATTGAGTAGTACCGCAGGTGTTTCGTCAAGTCTTTTGTGGTGAGGCCACTTCTCTACACAACTCGTCCAATGTAGGTGGTTAGTGTCAAATCCCAGCTCTTGAATTACAAACTAGTGGTATAGAAACTTTTACTACCAACTGGTCTCGTACCACGAATTTTAGAGAAAATAAAAGAACAAATGCCTCTGCTGAGTACATTGCGATCAGAAGATTAAACAGGCGCCTTTTCACGCTGTCCGCCCACCTGTTTTGCCTCTCTGAGATTTTATTCTTCTTGGGCACATACGCATAACTCAGGGAATGTGCTTAGAAATCACCGTTATTCTTATGGTCAATTTAATGGGAAAAATGTGTTTGGACAGCGCAAGTGGCTTGTGCCCGAGGCTTACATATAACTCAAAAATGAAAATATAAACACTATGCACATGTGATGTAATCATCACTCCTCACTGCTCCATTCGGAGTCTGGGGTTACTTCTGCTTTGGGTTTTCTGTACGAACTAGCATGAAGCAATCAACAGCGCTTGCTGTAGTGGTTTATGAATTTACTATTTTCATATGTTGAGGTTGCCAGCCTCGTATGACTTGTATAATCACTTAGCAAGAAAAACGTGTTAAATTCACATTGTAAAAAATGTATACAACTCACCCCAACTTGGGATCTACAATCTCCTGGCACAGATGAATGGACACAACAACTTATTTTGGATGCTTCGAACACTTGGTCGGGGGGTAAATTTAGAATCCCTGTTATGACGGGGGCTTTGATTCCTAGGTATACAGTCTTGGTATTGTGGTAAAGTGGGATGATATAAATATTTATAGGGGACTTAGTGTACTGACTGAGATCAGCTGTGAAGGTATCTGTATCTAATAAGTGTGGTGTATTACAGATGACCTTACTTGCTACAACATTTATACCTCAGTCAGAATTATTCTGGAATATTGTGATGACTACGTTGAATGTCTAGGGTTATGAAAATGATGAAGTGTAAGTCACAACAACAACAGACAGATAAACAATTTAATTTATTCCACAACACTTTACAACACTGTGACACTCACACACATATAACACTCTATAATACTATCTTAAATGAGTCAAGTGTAAAGTTTCAAATATATATGTAATAATTACTTTCAACAATAGATATCCTGATTCAACTACACAGTGAACCAGGAATCACAATCAAATGTAATCACAATTTATAAATATGATCTTTGTATTGACAGAATTTATTAGTATTTTCCTATGTCTGTAAGTTGTGAAGTAGTACTATGAGGTAATACTGGTTTTGTTTTTCAAGCTAGATTGTTGTTTGTCATCATGACTTCACGTGTTTGATTATCGTGGAAATAGTATTGGGAAAAGTTCACAGTTCCTGTCATTTGAACCAATTTATTGTCCCTCTGAGTTTAATATAATGTCACTTTTAGAAAGGGGGGGGGGGGGCACATAATGTTGAGCTGCTCTGGCCACAGAAGCTTATCTTTCGTGATGGCGGCAGGAAAAGACTCCTCTGCTCGATTGCTTCACTATGTTCTGGAGACACCTCACTGGTCGCTATCTGGACCAATGAGTATGCTGTCAGCCTCTGGATTCAGCAAAACTTAGACCAGGTGCTGCTTCAATAACTTAGGACCACGGTCCCTGAAACAAGAAGGTTGTACCTCCTACTTCATAACTAATTTATAATCTATTTCCACACTGAACACAATACATAACAAACACTGAGTTCAGAGCGGTAGGCCAACTGCTAGCTTCATCTGAAACAATTTACACCAGTATTCTCCTCCTAAATGGTTACTACGCCTCTGCAATTCCAGCATTAGTTCTATCTAGTCAATAAGATAGGTGTCAGTGTACTGTTTGGCAATTCCATGCAGTTTTACTTTTCTCCGACACGTCATGTTCAGGTTGGAGCACTATCTAGGCCTTGCCTCATGTTTGCTACTGAACCACACACATATACAGACATAAATTATCAATTTACATTCAATTTTCATTAAAAAGATATCAAATATGTCAAGCTTACCACAATTCATGGAAATAATACACAAATACGTTGACTGGCGATGAATATGGCACAAATTCCGATCTGCCTCTGTCCCAGGCTTTTATTTAGAAAAAATATAAGCTGGTTCTCAACGCACTGTTTCTGAGTAAGTTGATTTTTAACATGTGGCACTGAACTGACGCTCCTAATTGACTATATTGGCGGGTCTAACCAATCGGGCCATGTTTACACAGCTTTTCAAAAAATTTTACCCTTCTCACATTTCCCCTAACAACCAAAATTAGTATTTGTAGTCCGACTAATCGTGTTTAGCCTTACATATCATTCCCGCCAATCAAATAGGATTTAACATGGTGACCTATTTCCCGTAAAATTGTGGTTTCAAAACATGCCACTGTGCGATTATTATTTGGTGTTGTCTGACACCCTCACTATTTTCTTTTGGCTATAATTTGTTAATTCCTAGACTATTTGCGTAACACTTAAGATATTCTTTGTCAGCAAGGCCTAAGGAACCCAAATATATAAATTTTATGGGGCTAAGGGGCTGCGTTCAAAATATGCATTTTCTTCTACCTCCCGTTCACTTCGATACGATGTGGTGTCTGGGTACTGTCAGGCTTTCAAACGTAAACCAGTATAATGTCATATTTCCTAATAAGCATTTTTCAGGTTTTTAAACCTAACTCTCGTATGGGTAGTGTTTTTTTTTTCACTGTCTATCTGAAAAAAAGTTAGTGCTTCATGCCTTTCGCGTGTTGGGGGTGGCATTAATTGTATATCGCGAGACGCGTGTTAGTGTTGCATGCGTTCCTGCTTTCAGCCCTCCCTCTCTCTATCCTAATTCCATCTGTCTTTTCATTACGCAGTGTATAAAATGAAATTAATGCTAGTATTAATTTAGGTCATTAATCAGCTTGCGTATCTCAAGGTTTTCTTAGAAATGCAGTACACGTTTTATTGTTTTGTTGAAACGCGTGTATGCTGCTATAGGCTTTATTAGTAAACGTGAAAACGTGAGAATATGCAGACGAAGCAGAAAAAGGGGGATCTCGAGTACAGTCATTGTGACAGCACTGTGCTTTTACCATTTCTCTTTCCTTTTATCGAATTAATGCGTTAGGTTTTACAATTTCCTTTTTAATTTATATATGTGTATTTAGAATGTCTCACGACAGGTATTTAAAAAGGCGGGTTTTCTTTTACAAGAAGTGCGTTGGTTTATGTTATGTAAGTTTTCTAACCAGGATTCCTGACAAGGACACTTTGAATAATACTCAGCTTTGTAGAGTTCTTACTTAAATAAACAAGTGCGTTGCAACTGTTATGAAAATTTTTAAAATCAGGATTCCTGACAAGGACAGTTTAATTAATACTCAGCTATGTAGAGTTGTTACTACCAATTTCGTACACATAAGCCTTCATTTAAATTATTTGTGCAGGATTCTTTACAAGGAAAGTTTGATTAATTCTCATCTATGTAGTGTTCTTACTATCAGTTTCGTGTACAAAGAAGCCTTCATGTAAATTATTTGTGCTAGAAGATTTGTGTATCTTCTAGAAGATTTGTGTATGTTCTGACATAATAAGTGGTTAGCGATTCATTTGGATATGCAGAAAAGGCAAGTGGCTTTATTTTTTTCCAGCTACTATTCTGCTGAGGAATATTAGCTACCTACCTACATAATAATTTTCACAGTTCATTATTACGTTTATTTACTACTAGATACTTAATAAGTTTACTACTTAATTATTTTCAGTTTTCCTTTCATTTCTTTGTTACGTTTTTGTCTTTAATTATATCGTAGAGAAGGTTTGTGTGCCTTTTTTAAAAACACTTAGTTTTTTTTTAATTTTGGTATCATTTTTAGGCATTATAATCCTACTTCTCGGAAATAGTAGGTTTCCTTTTCTTAGGTTTTTTTAAACACATAGGTGTATTTATTCTTAGTTAGGGACTTTAATTTAATTTAATTTTTGCTTTACTCCGCGCCTATCACATCGTCCAACAGAACTTCAACACTTGGAAGTCTTAGCAACAGAGCAAACAAAATGAGAATGAGAAGGGAAACGCAAAACATTGTTTGAATGAAATAATTACTTTATTTTATTTAGTACTATTCTCCTTCGTTTTTATTTTTAAGTATGTATGTGAAACTACAAGTGTGTGCTTTTATATGTAATGCATCACCTTACAGCATTATTTTATACAGGAAAGGGCATTAGTAGTGTACGTGCATACATTTCAATACATAAGAGCGTGTGTGTGGAGGTACATATGTGCATGAATACACATGTATGTATGTGCGTGTATATATATATTTAAAATTATAAATAAATAAATAAATAAATATATATATATATATATATATATATATATATATATATATATATATATATATATATATATATATATATATATATATATATATATATATATATATATATATATATATATATATATAGATGTATATAGATGTATATAGGTGCAGATTGCATGTACTTTTTCTCGTATTTATGTCTGTTTTTAAATGCTTTTACGATTTAAAAACATCTCATCCTTGGAATTAAAAAAAAAAAACAGACTGGTGGTTGTGGTAGCGAGGAGAAAGTCTGCATACCAAGAATCCGATGATTTGCCTGCGTCGGAACACTTACACGTCAAGTGACTATAATACCAATGTCGTCTACAAAGAAGAAATTTGTTGCCTTAGAAGCACACCTCAATGCAACAGTACAATTAAAAAAAAAAAAAAAAGTGAAACCCTACAACGATTCGCACCAAACCCAACTTGCACTCATTCCGACATGGACCCGGGCTGGGCAGGGTATGACCGTTAGTTGGTAACAAGGACGCCGATAATGTCTGGACAAAAATGATAACGTGATTATCACGCGTACTCAAATCTTCCGCCAGACAGATAATCCCTGATGTACGCCGACCACAGCCGGCTCCTTCAGACAGACAATATGGCTTTCTGTGTCCCCTCTCGCCGAGGTGTCGGGGGGCACAGTGAGCAACCGGGAAACGCAGGTGGTCACCCGCCCGCTCTGTCTGGGTCGGAAATGAGTTACGTCAAAGTCAACCATTACTTTCACGTTTACCGTCTGCATTCAAGTTGGCGCGACCACTTAAACGATTACATTTAATCCTCAAGATAGTAAATTACCCGTGAAATAACACTATTGCAGTGTGAGAAAGGGTATAGCCATTTAGGAATTGTCAGTGGCACAATTCCTATGCGAAAAATGAAGAAATAAATGGATAATGTAAGAGAGAAAGAAAAAATGTAAAAGGACACCTACAATATTGTCACAATGTATTATCAATAATTCACAGACCTCGCCTCTCCCTTTTTATTTGCTTCAATGCTCATACAATGGTTGTGGAGTCGGAGTTGGAATCGGAGTCGTGGAGTCGGTCATTTAAAAAAAAATTTAACAACATAAATGTCTTATCTGCAATGTTAGTCTCATCATTTCCCACCAAATGGCGCATTCTAGCCGGGGAACAAATTTGCACACCTGTTGAAAGAATGCGCATTTCTTCTCAGTATACTTTTAGCGAGGGATTTTTTAAAAGTCTTATTCCTACCTCTGTTGCTTTTTGGTGGCAAAAATGTTCTGACTCTGACTCAGAATTTTACGACACTTAAGCCAAGGCAGATCCACGCAAAAAGGGTTGGGGGGCGCTTAAAAAATAGAAGTAATATTTCAAAGTAGATGTTTATTATTACTGTAGTGCATTTTACGCAACGGAAGTAAAAAGTACCTAGTGACGTTTTTGAAATTGTGAGTTAAAATAAAAAGTCGTCTGCTGTATAAATTACAAGGGGCAAGATTTCTGCAAATCCGGCTCTATCATGACATTAACTAGCACTGAAAGAGGTTGAGAAATTTGACCGTACTTTTAAATTGCGCGCTCAAAGTGCAATACTTTGCTACCCCGAGATCATTTAAGATGTTGCTTTGACTGTCATAGCGTTATCACCTACTCACGTCACTGTGAAACGATTGTTTCTGCCCTTACAATAATCAAATACAATGTGAGTAGCAGTCAAGCCGGACCTATTAGAAGCGATCTTTTTTTTAAAGAACCAATTCAATTTAAATAAAAATTATATTAAAAAAATACTTTTAGAGTTTTAGTTTTTACCTCAACCCTTTAAAAACAATATACCCCGTAAGAAAGCATGTCTGCAGAATGGGAGAAGATCGGCTACCGCGACAAGCATGGGAAACAAAGAGCCAGGGATCCAGACCCCCAGGACGACCCAGAGTTCACTGGGAGGACAACATTAGACAACCTTTGAAGGACCGAGGACTAGAATGGAACCAGGCCAGGAGGAAGACAGCCGATATGATAGTCTGGCGCTCTCTCTTCCAAACCTCTACACCTCACGGTAGAAGGGGAACGACTAAGTAAGTAAGTAAGCAAGAAAGCGCGAAATAGTGTCAGCAATATTCGTACATTATAGTAGATCCATTCAAAAAAATAAAAAGTAATCACTCCACGCGGCACGGGCGACCACGATCACGAACGGGGCCGACAAGATGGCGACAGTACACGAGAGCAACATTCCATATCGGAGAAATATTAGGGAGCAGCCTACCATTGAGAAGAATTATTAGGATTTAAAAAGTCTCAAGAAACTCAGTATGAGCGTTTTGCCAGATTCTATAATTGCAGGGTACTTAATTTAACCACACTAAATGTCTTATCTGCAACGTTAGTCTCATATTTTCCCACCACATGGCGCTTTCTAGCCTGTTGGAATAATTGGCATTTCTTTTCAGTTACTTTTAGCGACGGATGTTTTTTGTTTTAGAAATATTCCCACCTCTGTTGCTTTTCGGTGACACAATTTCTGGAATGTTCACCGTGTACATTAAGAATTTGGGTAAGTATTAATAAATGTCTCCATTATATATATATAGAGAGAGAGAGAGAGAGAGAGAGAGAGATAGAGAGAGAGAGAGAGAGAGTGCCATTGCAGTCTCATTTCTCACCATTGTGACATAGTTATGTAAATAGATTACATGTATCAACACGTTTTTCTCCCACCTGGCTTCCACGTTGCTTTCTTATTAGTATGCATGATTTGTTAACGCAGAACCCTCGTACTTCTATATCTGTCAAACTCATATTGTAGCCACGCATATTTTTTTCTTTTCTCTTTTGTCTTACATGCACTATGAATGTTTATAAACAGACCGATTAACTAGTCCACGACGGGATAGGTAAACAGCTAGCGAGAAAGAGCCATTAACTGAATTATAACGCCAGCGATTGGGCATCCGTTGTAATAGTGACAGGCCAGACTATGACGCGTGTAGAGAGAGGGGACGGGTCGTATATTTGTAGAATCAAGAGCGATAATTCAAAAGTCGTACCTTTTGATAAGTGCAATTTCTCAGGGGGAACTAAGCGATTGTAGAATAAGGGGCGGATAACCAAGTTACCGACCGCGTCGTTCGTTCGTGAAAGTAATTATCTACAGACGAGACGAGATCAAAAGACTAGTTGTTCGTTGGAGACGTCTACGGTCGGCATAAGTGTAAAATTTAACTTTGATTCAGAATCGAACCGCAGATTTGCCCAGAATAAGGGTTAAGGCGTGAAATCTGGCAATCGCTAGCGAATTTCTACCTAAATCATATATATATACCGCATCCTTTAAACTCAGTTTATCTAGTAGCCACAGAAATTTTTCAGAACATCTAGCTTCGATTTCTAGACCATTTGTATTAGTGGAGTTTCTTAGTTTTCGTTGGAGATAGTTTTTGATTTCTGTGTTGCGGTAAATATTTATACTAGCATTTTGAGGGATTTAATTTTTAAGTTCGTCATTTAATTTCACCAGGATTTTTGGTGTTAAGTGACTAGAGAATTAAAATAACATATAACAAATTTTTAATTTAATTACTCGCTATCACCAAGAGAAAAGAGATATTTTAATTGACTAGTAAATGCACTAGGCAATGTAGTACTGACGAAATATATATTTATCTCTAATCCATTATATGTGTATTTTTGTAAATGACTAGAGGTTATTTCACGGGTTAATGAGAACGATAAAATAATATATACCCTTGTGGTTTCTAATTAAAGTTAATAACCGAGTGGATAATAATAAATTATACCGTTACCGGGGTTGGGATAGAATACTATATTGTGATTAAATGTTTGCATTTTCTTCCTATAAATCTAGTACGGGTCACAACCCAAAACCTACCAGCGGCCTAAACCTGAATCGGAGAGAACGTGTCTACGTCCAACAGTACCAAAATCATTCTTATATACAAAAACCGGGTCTTCGAGGTTGACCTGTTTGGCCCTCTTGTTTCACCCAGAAAGAGAGAGAGTACCAATAAAAGACTATAAGAATAGAATTTAACTGGACATATAGCTACCCAGCTTTCTTTTCCATTATTTTCATTTACATTCAGCCCGCTGTGGCGAAGTTATCGAATGTAACATTACCCGACTACCGACCAATGTGTTGTGAAGAGGATTTATCCAGAAAAGATTTATCTACCTGACATTCTATTTAACTATCGAACATTTCAAGCTGCTGTACACTGTAAACATTGGATCTCGAAAGTGTTTTCCTAACTGGACTAATTGTTGTGACATGAACAGATTCAATAAACAGTAACAAAGCAAGCGTTCCCCAAATAAGAGGATTAATCAGTAAATTTGAGGAACTGGGGCTTGTTTTGCCAAAACAGAAAAACCCAACACTAGATCTGTTGTGTGTACCAAGGAGTCCTGTTCCAGGCGTTGTAAATTAGCAATTAGGTAAGCGAGATTGAAATGTGGCCACATGTTTGTCAGAGCGAGAGAAAGCAGGAGTGAATAATTCTTCCATTGTATAATCATTATACTCACTTTGTTTTTTTTCTTCTTATGTTTGCTAATACTGTTCATTTTTTTCAGGATAGATTAATTAGAAACTCTGTTCTTGACAGTATATTCAAATTCTATACCAAAGTGCTAAGCTTTGACGTTTTGGGGGTTAATATCTTATTCTAACGGGATCTTGTCTCAACAGAGGGAATCGCACTTATGTGTCTATTTCTTTATTAATTCTGTAACCTATGATTTTTTATATATATTTAATATTTGATACTAAATGTTGTGAAGTTTTCTTTATGATAATAAACTTAACATAAAACTTTATTACCTGTGTCGTTCAGCTCGTCCCAATATCCCTACTCTATTAATATAGTTTCACGTTTGTGCGTCTAATTGTCGTCACTTATCTATGTGTGTGTGTATGTGAGTGGTTATAGTGTATATGTTACTATATACAGAAAGGTAAACTGTCTGATAAATAAATCACAGTCGTATAAGATAGGCTGGACTAGAGTATCTTCTCAATCCAGGGACAAACTCTACCTTTTCCACCATTTCACTCGTGAAATCTATTTCTTTACCTTTATCTCTCACTGAGTTCAGGGCCGTCTCTACCGGCGGTGCAACACGTGCATTTGCACGGGGCGGCAAGCTTTGGGGGGCGGTAAAAAATCGTTTTACTTATTTTTACAATCCCGCTAAAATATTCCGCCTGGGAGCCGCGCTGGTGTAATGGTTACAACACTGCGCTAGCGATCAGGTGTTCAAGGTTCAAGCTCGGGCGAGGGCATTTGTAGGAGTGTCATCGACCGGGGTTTTGACTGAATAACCCAAACGGCTCCTGAAATAAACCTTCTGTGGATGGTGTCACGGAGTGTTCGAAGGTTTTGTCTAGATTATTTTAAAATTCCTTACTTTTCTATTCCTTCACATTTTGTCTGTTTTCTCTACGAAATATTTGCACCTGCGGTTTGTTCTTTAGCTGTTTTTCAAGTCTTCACTAATAGTTCTGCCATACGATCCTAATGCTATCTTCTCCTACAAAGGCACTAAAAGGTATTTCTTTAGGGACGTCAGTACAATTTATTCGCTTGGTCGAAACCACAGTGGTTCCCAGAGGATTATATTTCCGTGTTCAGTGGTCAACTGAAGACCGCTACGATAAATCTTCCGGCATGGCTGAACGAGAGACGGGAATTAATTAACTTGGCGTGGGAATCAGGAATTTATTTTTTTATCGACCGTTCTATGTTGGCGGCTCGAATGTTTCAGTTGTTTTCGAGTGTACATTCAACGAAGTTGATTTTGCTCAGTGTTAGTGTGCTATGTGTTACAGTGATAAATAAGTTTTTTAAACGTTTTATGGAAATTAGTAGTGCTTCAGCCTCTATTCATTACTAAAAAATACATTTTATTGTAGGGTTTATTAAAACAGTTTTAATATTCAAATATATATAATGTCCGATAAAAGAAAAAAACTATCAAGTGCCGAATATCGGAAACGGAAACTGGAAAAGAACGCGATGTTCAAAAACATAGTGGGGCTTTACATAAATATCTAAAAACTGAAACAGCTGATGTAGGACAGAAGAAAAGAAGTAAATGTACCGAAACAAATGATTCTGACCTCATGGCAAGTTATTCTAACTCGGACCCCAGTAACGTAGATATAACTAACAATGTCGAAAATGAGACTAATTTGACCGTTTCCAATTCCAGAGATTTAGTGATGAATTTGAGAGGTACACTGATCCAGCAAGATGGAATCTTTCTTTAAGCGATACCAAAAGACTGGAAATCGTAAAAAAAGGCCTGCCAGAGAGACCAAAAAATGAGTTCGTTTTTCCGCGCAGCTCTAATGGTCGGAAATTTTCACTAAATTTTTACACTAGGGAGCTAAGCAATGGAGAACATATTAATCGATCATGGTTAGTGTATTCAAAAGAAAAAGATTCTGTATTTTGTTTCTGCTGTAAGTGGTTTTCCTGTAATAAAATGTCACTCACTACTGATGGCTATAATGATTGGGGCCATTTGTGTGTGTATCTTAATGAACACGAAAAATATAAAATCCACTTGGAGTCCCATACAAAGTGGATTGAATTATCGTCCAGGCTTAAATCAGTACAGAAAATTGATTCAATGTAACAAAAGTTATTAAATTCAGAAGTTCGACACTGGAGGAGCATAATAGAACGCCTAATTGCTATTGTCCAGTTCTTGAGCCAACAATGCTTGCCATTTCGTGGAACATCTGATAAATTATAGGACCCTAACAATGGAAATTTTTTAAAGCTTGTTGAACTGATTGCCAGATTTGATAGTGCTATGTGTGAATATTTAATGAGAGTAGCTCGTGGATCGACCCAACATTACCTTGGGAAAAACATTCAAAATGAATTGATTGCTCTTCTCTCTGGAACCATAAAAAAAGAAATATTTTCTATGGTAGAGAAAGCTAAGTATTATTGCATTGTTGCAGACTGTACTCCCAATGTAAGTCACATTGAACAATTAACACTAATTGTAAGATGTGTTAATACGAATCCAGATGATATCAACATTCATGAGCATTTTCTTTGTTTCATTGCTGTAGAAGCCACTACAGGCTCAGCGTTAACCGAATGCATTCTAAGAAAATTGTCAGACATGGATATTCCAATCGCAAACATGCGTGGCCAGGGGTATGACAATGGATCAAATATGAAAGGAAAACATTCAGGAGTTCAACAACGTATTACGGACTTGAACCCGAAAGCTTTATATCCCTTGCTGTTCTCACTCTCTCAACTTGGTGGTCAATGATGCCGCGATGTCATCTAGAGAAGGGTTTTATTTTTTGAAGGTTCAGAAATTGTATATGTTTTTCTCAGCGTCAACACTGCGTTGGGGAATCCTTAAGAAACATATTACAACTCTAACGCCCAAGCCACTAAGTACAACTCGCTGGAATCTAGAATCGAGGCCATTCGCCTTTTAAGATATTGTATTGAGGAATTTTATGATGCATTAATAGAAATTGCTGATGACGAGTCAGTAGACAAAATGGCGAGACATGAAGCTGAAACCCTTGCCCTAAAACTCAAGAGATTTTAAATTTTTATGTTGTCTGGTTATATGGCACTATGTTTTAAACGAAATTAATGTTGTTAGTAAACTGTTGCAAAGCATAAAAATGGAATTGACTAGTGCCATAACAACTTTGAGAAATGTTCTCCAAAGCCTTAAGAATCTCAGAAATGATGAATCATTTCAAAATTTTCTTGTTGATGCTACAACATTAGCTGAGAAAGTTGAAGCTGATCCTGATTTGATACCAACGTTTGAATGTACTTGAGTGCGTTGGCAGAAAAAGCAACACAACTATGAAGCAAGAGATGAACCTATTTTGGATCCCAAAACTAAATTCAAAATTGAATTTTTCTTTTTTATTATTGATGTTGCAACTAATTCTATTGAAGAAAGGTTCGAGCAATTGGAACATCACAGTTCACATTTTTCCTTTTTATATAACATCCCTAAATTGAAATCTGAGACGACAAATGAGCTCTTAAACAAATGTAAAAACCTAGAAGGCGTTTTAACACATCAAGAAAATAGAGACATTGATGCCATTGAGCTATGTGATGAACTGAAAGTAGTATCCAAATTAGTACCAGAAAATACACCGCCAATTGAAGTTCTTCGTTATATTATTGAAAATAACATTGCTCCTAATGTCGATGTAGCCTTAAGAATATTACTAACTTTGCCTGTAACGGTAGCAAGTGGTGAGCGTAGTTTTTCAAAACTGAAGCTTATTAAAACTTATTTACGCTCAACAATGGCCGAAACTAGATTGGAAGGACTTGCCATGATTTCAATTGAACATAAAATCGGTCAAAAATTAGACGACGCAGACCTTATTTCTGCTTTTGCAAATATGAAAGCAAGAAAAGTGTCTTTTTAAGCAGTACATACTTCAAACAATATAAATTCAAATAATGTGAAAATAGTGCTAAAAACTATAACATGTACATACTATAGGTAAGTGTTTGTGACTCAACAGTTCATCGTTCCACATGAGAAGAGCATCCCCTATATGTAAGTAATGTAACTACATTTATTTCATATAATTGTCTCTAATAAAGTCAATGGTTTATTTTATGACTATACAGTATTTTCATCAATTTATCAATACATTATTATTAATGGTACTATTTAAAATTAGGCTAATGGTCATGAAATTAATGTTGAAGCTTGTTTAACATAATGGTTTTTTTAATTTGAAACGTTAATTTGAGGTTGGGCTGGGGCGGCAAGGTATGGTATTGCACGGGGCGGCAAAATTCCCAGGGGCGGCCCTGACTGAGTTACCACCTGTTCTAGTTCTATTCAGACGGGACCAGAATCTATCTTAATCACCTATCTAAAATTTACGACAACCATAAATGATTCTTCTTTGCTTTCGTGCCACTGTTTCCGTGTTTCACTACTTCTGAAGCAAAATGAACATGAATGAATGACCACAGGAGAATTTAATACCGTCTTGTGGGCATGCGTAGAAACGGTACAAAATAATTATTTACCGCCATATTACTCGTATTTACATAAGACTCCTGACTTCACATCAGGAATTTATTCTGTGATAATGGTTTCTGTTTTTCGTTTCGTTGTGGTGTTAATTCCCCCCTTTTACTTTTGGTGCCTGCTATGCTAGCGGGTAGTTTTGGTTGGGGACTGATACCTTATTTGGTTAGTTTCGTTGATTCTAATGCTCTGTGTTTTGGTTATTAATTTGTTACGTTGGTTCTTTAGTTTTGTTGCTTTGGTAACCACTTGTTTTTTTTTCGGTTGCTTATAATGCGTGTGTCTTGTTTATTTCCGAGGTGGGGGGGGGGGGGGGGGGGGGGGGGGGTGGGGGGGGGGGGTGCTGAGGATACAGAGAAAGAATAGACCTACTGCTTAATCTGGTATGTCGTAAAAAAATGTGAGGTCGTACATGTGGCTGGTAACCTCAACATGTGGCTGGTAACCTCAACATGTGGCTGGTAACCTCAACATGTGGCTGGTAACCTCAACATGTGGCTGGTAACCTCAACATGTACAAGAACTTGCTATGGAAATCACTGCTGCAAGAGGCGGTTGACAGAGTGGTTGGAGCGCTGGTTTCTGGCAACCAAGGTGCCGGGCTGGAATCACGGTACCGACACGCTCCAGTCTACCCAGCTGTAAATGAGTACCTGACTCTGCTCTTTGAAATAGGGAAGGAAAAGGCAGCGAGGAAGGGAACTGGTCACTCCACCTCTCAATGCTGGACCTGGTATGGTGTAGTCTCTAACACTTCACTCCCCTACGGTAGTATCTGCTATGGGACCCCCTTTACCTTTTTTCCTGCAAGGGGGAGGGGGGCAGCTGTAGTAGTGGATCCATGTTCAACATGGGAGATAAAGGAAAAAGATGATGCTGATAATCAGTGTGCCATGTTTGATACAACTGTGCTGTTTACCATAGTTCATTGCCAAGCAACGTAGGAGCTGCGGTATTTACTTTAGAATCACTGAGTTTGTAAATATCTGCTTTGATATTGATGCAGCCCTGATATCACTTGAAGAGTAGCCCAGAGCATGACTTATGAAGATAAATGAAGGTAAAAACGACATTGTGACATTATTGTGGGTCGATCTCTGCTTCACTACGGCAGTAATCAGTTACATTTGTTGTACTGACTAATTTCATGCTTTTAAATGGTCGTCACCTCTTTCTTTCTCTGCAATGTTGCAGATATTTTGTATTTTCAAACATTCTTACGCTTCTCTCAGCAATAATTTGTCTTGTCTGTTTATCTGACCATCCCTGCTGAGAGAGGACACAGGTGATGCAATATTAACCGACAACCATGTTGGTTAATTTCGGGTGTGGCCGACATCAGACGACAGATTAACACTAAAATCGCCCAGCGCAGTTGTTTAATCGTTGATAAGGCCAGGGTGCATTCTTCGCCGAGATGGCAATACACTGAAAGTTTAATAGCCACTACAGGAAGATAACTTATTTGTAAGCGCACAGGAATGACATAATCGTTTCCTGCACACTCTGAGAAGAATAAGATGTTGTATTTGTAGTTATTTGCAGAGAAGGCAATCGGATGTTTTATTGCCATATATGGGAGAGTTGACCTTTTGCATCCCGCACATTATTTCAGACGGAAATAATTTTGAAATTACCCTACAAAACACGCATGTTTGAAACGATTGGCACTCTGCTTAGCATCGTAACAAACAAATGCGCGCGAAAACAGGCAATATTACCTGGCTTTTTTCAAGTCTAGCTCACTGAAAATTCACTCGTGCCAAGAAGACCATCAGACTGCCAGAGTTGGAATCAGATTTCATATATATCAGACCGGACTTTGTGGAACATCTTGAAGGACTTAACGAGCCCAGGAAAACCATTTTAATAAGGAAAACCGTGATCTGAGGAAACTGAAAACGTGGAGTCATAATGGGAATTCATTGTTAACATAACAACACCCAAGAAACGTTTGAGGCCTATTCCAGTGCCTTTATTCCTCTGAGCAAACAGTCTGTGAGCCAAGATTGGCGTAAGTGTGCATTTAACATTCTATATTTTTAATTTACTAACATGTGAATTAATATGTATATATTGCCATGTGAATATTAATATGTGAAAATTTCTAGTGGATGTCCAAGTCATTTGAGGCTGTTTACCTCAGCGTATAGAATGATTATTTCATGACCCACCACTGCAAGGGCTGGTGACTGCTTTATTGCAAGTTTCTTAAAGAGAACTAAAAGCATAGGTAGTCCCGAGTTCCATAGGGAGCAGGGAGGGAAAGATGAAAGAAATGATGTACTTTCTAATTATAATATTTTCAGTTCAAGCAGTGTAAATGTCTATGTAAACATATTCACTTTAAAATTAATGAAAGTATTCAAGCTTTTCAACCAGTGCAGATGTAAATGAAAACATATTCAATCTACATTTTGAACATTTTTCAATTAGTGTAGATGTAGCTGATAAATCATGGATTCCTCAGCAAGAAAGAGGTTGGTAAGAAAACGAAGATGGCTGTATACCGCTCCACCTATGTCCCAGTCTTGACATATGGATGCGAGTCGTGGGCAATGACTACAACCCACAAAAGCCAGATCCAAACCTCAGAAATGAGGTATCTGAGGAAAGTGGTTGAAGTAACAAGAAGAGACATGGTCCGCAACCAGACGATCCGTCAAGGCCTAAAAATCCCATCCGCTGCAGACCCAAATAGAACAGTCCCAACTAAGATGGTTTGGCCATGTCTGCAGAATGGGAGAAGATCGGCTACCACGACAAGCATGGGAAACAAAGAGCCAGGGATCCAGACCTCCAGGACGACCCAGAGTCCGCTGGGAGGACAACATTAGACAATCTCTGAAGGACCGAGGACTAAAATGGAACCAGGCCAGGAAGAAGACAGCTGATAGAATGGTCTGGCGCTCTCTCTTTCAAAACCTCTACACCTCACGGTAGAAGGGGAACGACTAAGTAAGTAAGTAAGTAAGTAGATGTAGCTGAAAACATATTCAATCTTTATTGTGAACATTTTTCACCTAGTGTAGATATAAATGTAAACCTACTCTATCTATACTATTAACGTTTTCATTTGAATGTAAAGTAAATATAAAGCTATTAAATTTAAATGTAAAGAAAGTTTTCTCTCGAGGGATTAAGCTTAATTCTTAACGTGGGTATAGTCTGAGATAGATGGGATGGTGGAATAGGAAGACGGGGACACATAAGTATGTGTCGGGAAATTCAATACTCAGTGTATTCTTTTCTATTCTTTTACCATACTAGTTGGTGGTACAAGCTGAGGGTACTAATCTCTGGAACAAAGTGAGGGTAGAAGTGGACGGACGTCGAGCTAGACAGCATCGTCAGAGGGTCTTAGAGACGCGGTACCAGCTTTACAGTTACTCCCTGATCTTACTTGGAACGTACTGCGCCTTTAATATTGACCAAAGACGCGAGAACTCCATTGACCTATATATACAGAACCCAAAAACCTAGTGAGAGCAGAAACTACCATTTGCAGGTAAGTCAAACCTAAAAGCTGCCAAGTGACTTCTTACATAAAACGCCATACCATAATGATGAGTATTTTCTGTTACATATTATTCAATTTTTTAAACTGTTAAAACTTAGTTGATTTTTAAATTTGTTATTTGTAAATACACAAATTTAACGTCGGTTTAATCATTTTGAATGTACTGCATGTTTGTCTCAGTCAATTTACTAAATACACTCTAAACAGAGCTATCCCGGACGAGCCCCCAGATGTGACGAGTAGGGTGTATGTGGATGGATGTAGAAGATCAGACAACACCTATACACCGCTCGTCTAGCTCAATGTCTAAGGAGTAATACACCAACTCCAACAACCATATCAATCTCCGTGAATATATAATATCACAAATAATTCACAATGGGCCATTACAATCATTGGAGACATAACAAATCCCGAGTATTCTACTATCACTCTGATTCTCGGAATATCTGCAGACACAAAATAGGATACTTCATAAATCCACTGCACCACTCTGGCCCTCTACTCGCGCACTACTATAGACATCCACCCTTCTCTTCTCTACGCTCTTCGCTGTCTCCTGTCTACTGTCTACTCTCTACTGACTCAACTCTCTACTGACCCAACACACTACTGACTCAACACACATCTCTCTCTGGCAGAGTTGTAGATAGAAGGATGATAATGCTTCCATCCCAAGGGAGTTTCCATAAGATATTTCAGAAGTCAAGAACAATGCTGCGTTGGGCAGAGCAATTGTTAACTTATATCTGATCCGCCGCCTTTTATGAAGAATTAAGCAATTATTAATTTCAGCTCGTTCAAGCCCCCATCCTGATTTACTCAGTGGAATTCTTATTATACAGGTGTCATGGAGTGTTTTGAGGGTATTATGCATGTATGAATGTTCCCATGCTCCAGCGGGAGTTTATTAGTCATTTGAGTTGTTGTGAGTTGGGAATGCTTGCCTTGTAATATTTTAGTTACAAGCAATGTTGTGAGCGGAGGTTAAGACAAGCTGTTAGCTACAGTTATGCGTGAATGAAGCTCAGTGGAGTGTGGAAGGTTTTCACGTGTTTGGTCCTGGAAAAAGTCTGCAGCAGTGCAGTCTGGCTGAGCGAGTGCGGATCGCAATGGGAAGGCAAACCCGGTCCCTAAAAAATGCCGTGCTGAAGTCGGATGTGTCGACCAAAAGGTGCAGATATCACAGCTTAGGCGTAAACAGACACAACGCAACCACCGTCCTTTTCAGGGCGAACGAGGAAGAAGAAGAAGAATTACACTTGCTTGCACGAGCTTGAACTGTTCTGTTATTTATAACACTTGATAAGAGTCCTGGGACTATAGATCATGTCTTTCTCAATAATGAGTTACACAATTTTATTTCTCATCATAGTCTATATTAAGTGTGTTGGCCAATATTTTATCTCAGTCTGGTAGGTGTTGACTTAAATTATGTGATCACACCGTCAGTTCTCTGCAGCAACCAGGTCTTCATCTTCAATCCTTAAACTCAATTACATCTCTGTCCATGATTAACTTCACTGAAATAACATAGGCCTTGGTATAATAGTTAACCATATACTATATTTACTCAATGAATCAATTCCTCCTATTCTTTCAGTGTTCCTTCAAGTCCTGTCCCATCCAGTAATCAGAAAAATCTTACTTAGTCTTCCGAAAACTATTCTCCTTTGCCAAACATTCTTCTGATCTAATTCAAAACAAAATGCACATCATACAATGGCGGTTTCCCTCCGAGAACTGTTCCATATGAATCTAAACCTACAACCATTCCCATCTGCACAAATATAATATTATATACATAGTTCTACTTAATCACTCTTACTCTCAATCCCCAAGAACACATGGCTTCAAAAACCTTGACAGGCTGCACATACTGTTGGATGGCAAAGGTGCTGGGTGATGAAACACTGTCGTCTGTGTCTTCAATTCAAAATATAGGCGGCGAGTGATATTTGCCAAGATTTGTCTCCGCTTTTATTCCACCGAAACGGACGACGAGAAGACAAACTGGTTTGTTCCTTCCTCGATCACTCAATTTTTCTCAGAAGGTGTAGCTTCTTGACCATAGTGTGCGTATAATAAAACTTCTATAATTTCTTGAAGCGTTATTTTGCAACAGATTTCCTTCCTCCAGATCTTGTTTTAACCCGACGATTGGTCGCTATTGTTCTACCTAACTATCTTTCTCCTCCATCCACTGTACTTTTTGTTATGGCTGTCGAAACGGGGCAAAACTTCTTACGAACTTTGTGATTACTGCCTTCAAACATAATTATCTCCTGCTCTACTCCACTTACAGCATAGATATATGTATCCAAATACAGCTTAGGCTAGATAATATGGTATCTTGATAGCCATATATGATGGAATCCATTAGCTTTTGCCCAATAGTAGCAGACAAGCACACAACTTCGAACGATTTTCATTTTGTTTACTTGCCCAGCTTACGGTTCCTGCTTCGAGCTCTCTTTGCACGGACTGGATGAACTTTGACACACACATTCCAGTACACAGTTAAGCGGTGTAAGCTATCTTTGATTGCCCTTAGATATTGGTTCAGTCATAACGTGACACTCCAGGTTGTCGGATATATGTCCAGCGCCCACATGTCTCTCTTGCACACATCTTCGAACCTCAACCAGCGTAGTCTGTGCTGTCTAAGCGCGTATATACTTTGACCTCAGCATTTGTCAGTTTGTTCTTACTCGAAATACCGAGGATATGGCTGGTGGAAACAACAGTATAGGCGGCCCCAGGCCCCATAGAGAGCAGGGAGTGGATGACGATATCATGGTGTTTATAATTATTATACTAATACTTTAGTAAGTTTTATATGTACATTTATATCTATTTCAATTGTCGTCTTCCGCCGTCCAAAGCACTTTCATTCGACTCACTGGGTTTAAAATTAATGCTCAGGGAGGGTAAACATCCTGAGGAAGATGAAGTGATGGATGGAAGCTGAGTTTACCTGATGTTCATATCAGGAGACCTGTCGTAATTTTTTTGATAAAATAGGTTTAGATATTTGTGGTCACGTCCGAGCAGAGGTGATAGTGATAACTATGTGAGAGTAAGGTGTAAGAAATATGTTATTTTTTTCACGAGGGTGATAATGTAAGGGAAAGAACAGTCTTGGATTGGGTAATTGCTCTAATCAAGCCTATCTTACGACTATATTTTAAGTTTGACGCACTTTCTCTCCCTGTACAAAATACAAGTTACACCACACTCACGTACACAACATTTTGTGACAGAAATACGTACATACGTGAAAAACAAACTATGGATAACATATAAGGGCAGGAGTTTGACCAACACTATAGCTTAAGGTTTATTATGTTTATTATCACTAACAAAATATCACAACATCAAGAAAGCATTTACATCAATGAATTATAGGTTTACAGACAAGAATGAAATATAATCTAATAGGCCCTCCCTCTTATAAAGGAAAACAAAGAAAATCCCAACAGAGGTGGTTAACCCAAAGAGATCAAAAATTAATAGTGGGAGTGGGGAATAGTCAGGACGGGTAAAGAATAAGTCCTCAATTTAAGGGGAGGAGCTACACAGAAATGCTATTTTCGTTATTAATTGCTGGATTTCAATGAAAATGCACAGACTTAACCTATATCAATACTAGATACGAAAAATGAAGAGTTTTATGGCACTGCACTACTGGTTGCCATAGAAACGGTGGCCATATTGGATTCTATTGTTCTATTTCAATTTGCTAAGGCTTTTTTATTTATTAAGCTATGAATACCAAATATGAACACAACGTTTATCATTATATTTTAAAACTTTTCTATTGGTGGATTTTTGATAACTTTAATATAAAAAAAGTTGTAGGACTTTGAATATAGTGTCTAAAAATAGTAACAAATTTTGATAAATTTTACATTACTTTTTGCAACAAATTTTTCGATATAATTAGAATATAATTAAATAAGTATGTAATACTGCAGCAAAATAAAATAACTTACTAGTCATGCAGAACATACCGGCAGCATATCCAGCTTCCTCTGCAGTTTCTTGTCTGGCTTTCTGTTGAGATTTGTGCTAAATGTCCTTCATTTTCTTAGTGCAGTTTTCTGCCATTTTAGAGCTGAGCACCAGACGTTTAACGCTATCTTGCTCCTGCCAGTCGACAAGCCTCTTTTCCACTGTTCAGCCTCAGGACTTTCTTGAAAAATATAGCAGCCTCAGGGCCTTCATTAAATTCAGCAATATTAGGGCCATATGGTTTAATTGCTATGATCTGATTGAATGCTTTGCTATCACAATCACTTTACACGGTGTAGCGAAATTTCTGTCGCGTCAGAGAACAGCTTCACAAATCACTACCTGCCTCAGCTTCCATGACACTTGAACTTCCTAGAAAGAGGCAAATGTTTACATTAGTAAAATTTCAAATAAAGATGTAAACAAGCATTAATAAACTGTGGCTTAAAGTACAATGGAAGCAAAACAGTACATGTAAGTAATGAAATATGTTTCTAAACTTGATATTTATAGAGATCAAAATAAATTACATGAATGTCTATGCTTAGGCAAGGGGAAACATAAAGTAAGTTTCAAAAGTAAATACCTTCAAAATTTATTTATATGACAGCCTTGCTTCACTTTCCACTTGATGAAGTTTCTAATCTTTCTTCTGGTACCAAGAACCAGCTGTTGCACATGTCTGGCAGGCATTTTTTAAATAACACATAAGCATCTGTGACAAGACATGTCAATAAAAATACATAAGAAACAAACATTAAATTGAGGAAACAAATATGCACTATGCTTACAAGAATCATGATAATGTACTGAATTATGAGAAGTCACCCGTTATTCTGTAAACTCAGGAAAACGTGATGATTTTTAATTGACTGTCTACTACTCGTAATAGCTAGTTCATGTAACTCCCTGGTGGTTGAAATGAAGCACAGTGGGCCGCCTTCTTTGATATCATTCCAGTAAGTAGCCAACGTCGTAAGGTTTAGGGTTAGGTTAAGATTCTTAAACCTGGTTGAAATGAGTCACTGTGGGCCATCTTCTTAGATGTCATCCCAGTAAGTCGTTAGGGTTAGGATACATTTACGTAACCATTAGCCCTTTTTACTGCGTCTCTGAATTCTAATCTAAGGAACTATCGTACAGACGGTCCTGTCTGCTTCATTTCAACCACTAAGCCTAACCCTTACTCCTGTTTACTGCGTCTCTAAATTCTTGTCAAAGGCCACATCGAACAAACGGTCCGCTGTGCTTTTTTTCAACCCTCCTTGCCTGAGTACTAATGTCCCAGTTTTTACCATTACATCGTCACAATAAGTATGTTTTACCTCCAGTGTAGGCTAAGTCTTGCTTCCATCTCTAACTGGCCTATTCCAGTTGGAGATAACGAGAGCATCTCGTTTTTATAGGCATTGTCACAACTATTACCAAACAAAACTGAAATTTCGAACCTTAATGTAAACACGCGGCCATATTGTCGTTGCCGGTCACGTGAACGCGCACAGCCAATTAAAAATTTAGAATCGAGGGGAAACCCTTATTGTTGACTTGGAAATTATAAATTTCCAATCTGGCATTTGGAATCCCGAAATAAGTGACCTGCTTACAGTAAAGTGTAGATTTGGACGAATCCAACGATGTGTAATATGTAGGGGTGTAAGCTTGGTTGCTATGTAAAAAACTCGGTCTAACTAGCCATATTTTCTCGAGTTTGAGAAAATCTCTCCATACCATACCTTTTTCAAAGTCAAAATACATATTGTTAGAATGCTTTTTGACATTTAATTCTGTTATATTTAGATTTAGGAGATGCTAAAGTATCAGAAAATTGACTAATCCCAAAATCCATCATTTTTTTTATTTTGACGTAAATTTAATGCCCGCCCCTCCCCTTAACCTATCCCATGAACACTCAGATTAGTGAGAAATAATTAAAGAAAATTGGTATGTTAGTGGTAACATAAGAAATAGGTTTCTTTCTATCCGTTCACTCACTACACGCATACAGTGGCCACTTTCAAATTTGCTTACCAAAATGTTAACGCAGCATACATTCCATGGAATTTAAACACTAACAGGCATTATGACTATTCAGTCAGATGCGTTTTCAATTGCAGCCCCAGACTATCCGGTTTGCTGACTGCTATTTCCCGGGAGTCGTTGAAATTGATGCGTTAGTATTTTTCCTGGATATTCCTCCTTTCACTGCAGGTATTAGCTTGGGATAAGTGTTTCTATTGAGGTGACACCGTCCTGGGAATTAATCTGTTAATATATGGTTCCAGGGTGGTCTAGCCTCAGGTGGCTGTGACACTCTCTGACGTGATGAAATGTTTAAACAGAAAGAATGTTACTCCTCGGCTGTTCTCTGAAGGAAATAGCTGAGTATGACCAGCGAGTTCTCTCGCGTATAATTCCGTGGTAAGAACTTTACTGTCAGATGTTTAGAAAAAAGTGATGTATATTCTGCCACAGCAGGCCAGTAATATTTATATATATATATGGAAAGATTTTCTGGTATATAGTTCTGTTCCAGTTATACTTTAAATTTTATTGTTGTTGTTCTGGTTTTTGACCACTCTCATGGATGGAGAAGGTGGACCGCACATGGTCACAACAAACAGATTTCACAACAATGTCTGGATGTTTAAGAACATAAGACCGTAAGACCGCTAGATCGCAAGGGTATGACCAGTCTAGAAGTAGAAAATAAACAGGTAATCATAATATAAATCATATCTTAACACACTACGCGTTTAGGTAAGACCTGTTAATCACTCCGGTATTTAATTATATATTTTTTTTTTTTTAAAAACCACGAGTGTCTAGTTTATTTTAACGATTTTAACACGAGATATGAACAATAGTCGTTTACAAAATTACATACATATGAATAGAAATAAATGGTATTTCGTCAATTATCAATCGCCTAGCGGCTTATAATTATTTGAAGCATCTCTCACTGAGGAAATAGCGGGTAATTAAATTTACGTTTACAGCTGGAGAAATTTGCTATATGTTTATTTAATATGTTTCAATTAACACAAAAATCCCAGTGAAATATAATGAAACTTAAACACGTTGAAACACTTAAATGCTAATAATATTATTACCGCAAATCAGGAAACTGAAATGGTCTCCACGTATTAAAGTGTCCAATTTGTAATATGGCTCTTATTATAGCGAGCTAGAATATTCAAGAAATCCTGTAGCAAACTGATAACTGAGTTTGATGAGAATGACTATATATTTAGAAATGCCGTATTTTACCTCCTTAATGCGGAAATTCGCACCTAGGGCAAATTCTACGGTCAATTCCTGAATGAAAGCTTTTTTACACACCTTTGCCGACGACAACATGGTTCTCCGTCTGCTCTGTTACCTGGTGTTAATCAACAACAAAGGTTTTCAGATCTCGGCGAAATGCCGGACGTGTAATGAACTTCAAACAATTCTACTTCCACGTGTTTGTTGTACAGTGGGCAGACGCCCTGGCCCGCCCCCTTTTGAAGGAATGACAGTTATTAATCTCAATATCTGCTTTAGATAGCGCGTGAAAAGAAGACAGGTAGGCGTGGCTAACTATAAGTAATGCGGATAGCGAGAGAGGCATGGCTTACACGTAACCAACGTACATGCTAATTAGGAAGCGAGGGAAACCCACGTTGGACGATTTGCTTGCCAAAAAAATGAGGGGTGACTGTGGGAGTAAAGCAACTGATCAAGATGTTCGATTTTCATACTCTGTCACAAGACCCAATAATTAAACAGTTGTGGTACAACTTGCCAGCAGTCGACGCTAGACACCAACATCAGACGGGTTTGGAAGACGCTTGATAACTTTTGTAGTTACCCCAACCTTACTGCATGGGACGTGCTTGATACAGACGATCCGGTTAGCATAGTAGGTCTGTGATCAAAGTATCATGGAGGTTGCTTTAGGCCGTTGAATATTGAGTTAATAAAGAATGTTCATAATCCCTGTCAATGACTTGAGTGTTCTGGTTCTCATTCATTAGTAATAATCGTGCTTTAATTATTTGATATGCGAATGCGTGGTAAGTATAGCCAACAAGTGAATATCTCAATGATCAATTTGATAAGTCCATTTTATTTGAGTACATGAGGAAAACAGTTTTATTACGTAAAACAAACATATTTGACGACATCAGTTAATGTAGTTCATGGTAAGCATATATGACAAATTGAATACTTGCAAACATCCTATTATGGGTCCATGTCGTACTTGAAAAACTGTCAAACGAACATCATGGCTATATACTCGCGCTGCTGGGTTTCAGACAACCGGTAGTGAGCGCATGTGTCTTGACGAGGCTGAATCAACTACTTAATCATTTATCTCTTCATCAGTTACAATGGACTGACCCGTGTCCGTACTTGACTAAAATATATATGTGCAGTAGCATCATGCACAACCTTGGAAAGGTAACAAAATCTGTCTTCACTGCTTGACGGTCAATACAAAAAGGGTACGGTAACCTAGTCACCAAGCGTGACCATATCGACGCTAACACGTCACGACTTGACCGTGCATTTCGCGTTCATAACTTCGTAAAGTATAAAGATCAATTTATATTAATTCCATCGAACCTAATCATGCGCACTGCCAATTTCTAGCAGACGCCATCAATAAAACTACCGTAACAATTCCCTGCCCGCCGTGGGAAAAAAAATCTATTAGATAGATTTTTTTACTACCTTACTCAATTATATGAAAAATTTAATAAAAACCCGACATATGGCCTACGATGTTCTGTCTGGAACAGTGTCGTGGTCATGTCGATAATACATAAGTCATATAACATTATTAAACAAAGGGGTGTCAACTGTCGCTAATAATTAGCTATTGAACTATTGAAGACTGTTGTGAGTGAGTATTGAAGTGTTAAGTAAAGAAAATTATTCTAACTAATTAAAATTAAACTAATTTGTGATAGTAAGTATGTAATGTATTAAATAATTAACATCTAATTAAAGAACCTAATAGATAGTGTCATAATAAAAGACATGAGAAGTAAGGACAAATAAAGTAAAGAAAAAGAAACGAAAAATAAAATATAAATTATTATAGTTATGTGTGTTTACAATTAATTATTAGTGTCGTGTAATTACAACATAATTAACTTAATGATATAATGAAAGAAAATAACATATTAATAAATTTCATGTGAACATCTTAACTAAAGCTATCTAATTTATACATAAAATATTTAGAGTATCTGCTTGTGTGATTTTTTTCTTTTTCATCATTTCTTTATATGACATATTTTCTTCTCTTTTTATTTTTCTCATCATCTTTTTTTAATCACACTTCAATTATATTATACTCTTCATTAATTTAATAAATATTAAACTTAATGTTGGATGTGATGATCCATCCGTCGTTATGTCCCTTGCGAATCTATGGAAAGTTCCTTAGAAATTTAACACTGTTCAGCTAAACTTCGTTCCTGATTGAATAAAAACTTGATCGTTTTGGGTTAGTCAATTTCTGTAACCAAACGTTATATGTCCAGCTTGGATTCATATCGTATTCAAGACCATATCGTAGTGAGTTGTATCACGATTGGACACTATCCAAAGTCCAAACGTTAGAAAAGGACCATCGAAATAAGTCTCTTGCTATCACGAATTTTCTTTTGGAAATTGAATACCTTGAATGATTGATTTCGAATTATTTGAATTGTTTTTCCATATAGAAGTGGTTCATATCAATTTTGTCGCAGGAATCAGTTAGAGTTCCAAAGTCGCTCTTGTTTAGCCGTTAATCTTTAACTTGTAGACAAGACTTATTCGACTTCCTTTGGGTGTCTTGAAAGAGCATCCGCTAGAATGTTTACTTTTCCGGGTATAGCTTCGATGATAAAGTCATATGGCTGAAGAAGAATCGCAAACCTGGCAAGTTTGGGGCTTTTGTGGTTTGAGCGTCGCAATGAAGCAACCGCCTTCTGGTCGGTTTGAATGGTAAAAGGCGCTCCCAACAATAATTTTTCCAACCTTGTGATTGCCCAAACAACCGCCAGTAACTCCATGTCAACAGTGGAGTATTTCGTTTCAGGCGATTTCAGTTTTCTTGAAATATACATAGTCGGATGAAGTATATCGTTGTGATATTGCAGTAGGCAAGCTCCGATACCGTAATTACTGGCATCTGTTCGAAGAAAAAACTTTTTGTGAACATCTGGCTACCTTTAAAATTGGTAGCCTAGAGAAGATTGTCAAAATGTTATTAAATGTTCTGTCACAATCTGTTGTCCACGTAATTTTATTTGGTTTGTCTTTTTGCAATAGTGAAGACAAGAAACTAGCTCATGCTGCATTGGCTGAACATGAGTAGAACAATCAACGAGATTACTGTCTAACGTAGGCATGCGAAAATAACATACAGACAAAAAGACAAAGTATCATTGTAGACAAGATAACGAAATGTTATAGAAAAGAAAAGTTCATACTTATCAACCTATGTAAGAATAGATGAATAGAAAAGAAAAGGAATGATGACTGACTATGCTGAGTCATCAAAGACATGAGATAAACAGTGTTATTGCAACATGTTATCTGCGTGACGCAGAATCAGGTACTAATTTCAACCGCAGAGAATGGTGGTGAAAATACACACCATTGTCACGCTCCATAACCAAACGAGCGTCTCTATTGTTACAGAAGGTAACCAACGCCTCACTATTCTGACCATTGAATGATGGCAGAAGACGAACAAACTTCACGTTTGCTGTATATTGAAAAAAATTATCGAGTGTCTGCCAGGTAGTTTCCTGTGGCAGATTACGCACTAGAATGGTGCGAGAAGATGCACCTTTTCTAATATATGTAGCCTTATTGTCACGAAACTGTGAACAATGAAGATATGTATTGCTAGTCATAGAAGAAGAACTGACCTTTCCTTTTTTCATACACGTGGTACTTTTATTAGCTGATGTATCATCCTGATTGAACTTAGGATGATATCTATCATTATATACGGCAGTAGATTTCATGCATGTCGTATAGAACTGCCTGTTAGGCAAAGGTAATACTTTGCTACGAGATTGATTTGTTTTAATCTTATTATCTAGGTTCATGTTAACCTTGAGAGTATTTCTATTTCTAGAAGAGTCATCTTTACTGTTGATCACCTCAACAGTTTTCTTAAGATCCGTCTCACCGAGATCTTGTCGCCAGGACTTATTGCCCGAATCGGCAGTATTATTCTTTCGAGAGAATGTATATCTCCCCCGGAATGATTTCTTAACCTCCACAGGTTGTGTTGAGATTTTAATATCGTCCTTATTACTTTTAATGAAATAGGTATCATCATCCTCCTCTGTTTCAAAGATGGTACAAAGACCAAAATTGGAAACGGCTGTGCCGCATGCATTCAATTTATTGGCATGTAATTGAGTCATAGCAATGACATTGTCCGTATTGCAATAAGGTTGCAAATATTTATTTTCCCATTCTGAGATCTCCTCAGGTGTGCAGTCCTTGCTGCCATGGATACGTCCGACTGTTAAATCAGCAGTTGGACTCTCAAGTAGACATACTTTAACTTGACCTGAAAAAAATGGGGTGTTAATGTCAATTATTGCTGTGGGATAATATTCAATGGTCCCACCAAAAGTTATGCAACGTACAAACTCATTAGTAGCATAGCGAGGATGTACTAGTGATTGCCGGATGCCGATCGTGGTTGAACCGGAGTCTCTTAACACTGAAATTATGTTTCCATTGAATAGTCCTTTATTAAAAATCAGTGTCCCAGTTCCATCATTTGCAGTGAGACTAATTGCAGGAATGGTCTGTGTAATTCTCATAGGCAATTGGCTGGACTTCTGAAAAATAGCATGGCATTGTGGACAAACATTTGCCACATTATTATCAATAACACAACATGACGAAGATGAATGCGTTGGAATATCACTATTATGAACAATTGGGGTTGCATTGCTAGTCAATGCTGCCCCTGCAGTATGATCAAATTTATTTTGATTTCTGGAGGTAGAACGTTGTCTGTTATGACTACCTGAATGATCATTATTATGATTATTACCTCTGCCATTAAAACTCTTATTTCTTGGTCTGTAATTGTTATTACCATTATTATGCCACTTGTTATTACTATGATTGGCATTACCATTAAATGATTTGTTCCAATTTGATTTGTTTTGATAACTATTGTTATATCTAAATTGAGGTGACTGGTTTCTAAACTGTTGTCTACCCCGGTTAAAATTCCCATTATTGTAAGAATTATTTAGTCCTTGATAATCATTGTAATTATTTCTTCTATTTGAAAAATTTCTGTCAAGGCTCTGAGCTCTTGATCTTTCAAAACCATGATATGCCATATTGGAGGCAACTGGAAGTGGTTCCCTTACTTGTGTATTGGATATGCTACTATTGGGATGAGCAGTGCAGTAATTTAATGCCATTTTTTCTAGTTCCTCTAAAGTCGGAGGTTTACGTTCCTGTAAGAACGAAAAGAATGGTAAACTTACAGAAGATAGGACCTTATCCCTAATGATTAAATCAACCAACTTGTCATAAGATTTTTCCACACCAGCAAGTTCAACCCATCTGTTGAATGTATTGCGTATATTCGCAACGAACCCTGTAAAGTCTTTATTTGATTCTGGCAGGAGAGTTTTAAATTTAATCCTACATCCCTCCTCGTCCAAATGAAATCGGCGTAGTAATAAAGCCTTAATGGCATCATAATCACCAGCTATTGTTGGATCAACATTCTGAGCTGCGCTTGCAGGTGCACCATCTAAAAATTCACTACGTTTTAGTGCCCATGCAGTTTTATCTAATTTATTAACCTCACAAACCTTCTCAAAACGTAAAAGCCAGGCCGATAAATCATCAACATTCAATCTGAATGTCGGTTCTTCTAGTTTGGTTAGGTGCAGACATATTTTGGGAATTATCACTATGGCTAACAGTAGCATTTTGTGTCTGTAATTTCGCTGTTTCCAACCTGATAAGTGCCAACTCTTTTTCTTGTTGTCTTATAATTTCATCTTGCTTCCTTTTATTTTCCTCTATTTCTCTTATTCTGTTCTCTTTTTCAATCTCTTCCCTTTCCTGTTTTGCTATCCTTCTTGCTTCTTTTGCCTCAAGTTCTTCTTCATGACGCTTCAATTCAGCTTTTCTCTTAAGTTCCTTTGCCTCAAGTTCTTCTTCTTGACGCTTCAATTCAGCTCTTCTCTCAAGTTCTTCCTGTTTAGCTATAGCTTTCTGTTCTTCTTCTTCGCGCTGTGCAATAGCCTTCTGTTCCTCTAATTTGGCCTCATGTTTCGCAAGTTCCGCCACTGCGTATGCTTCTAGAACTTCTCCTCTTTTTCCAAAATCTTTACCAATTTTAACAAAATGGTCTAACGTAAGCATTTTGTAATTTAATAATCTATTTATTTAATCAACTATCTGTATTAATCAACTATATATATTACCATCAATTACCTATGTGTGCCCAGTGGCCAACGTAATATTATTAATAGATTAATGTACCAAGTATTGTACACTATGCCTATTATATTCAAGGCAAACCCTCACTTTATAAGTATTTATCCATATATAATGCTATCATGCCCTAGTCATGATGCATAAAATGCATAAGCAATCATGAATTGGACTAATACTGCAAATTGTTGCAATTAATTCATCAAGTCCATTTTCTTTTTTGAAAATTAATCAAAATATTTATATTGTATTATTACCTAATTAATTTACATCATTATTATTACATACTCAATTTATAAGTTAATAAATACAAGACAATTAGTCAACTAAAATGTTACAAGACATTAGCACATCACAATTGACAAATGCAAACGAAAAAAATGATTATATTGAAACAAGCAAAAATCGGAAGTACATGCTAAGAAGAAAAACTAAATCTAGGTTACAACACATACACGTTAAATGATGACGTCACAGGACTCATAACTGACAAATATTTTACAATTATAAAATAAATGATAGGCAGATTAGAATGAACGGGATAGTTTACGAACAAGTTACGAAATGAATAAAATGAAACTCAATACAGCAAAATTACTACAAATATAACATTACTTTACAACTAAAACATCTAAGGTCGAATAACTTCAGGAGCAAACGCAGTATGCTGCCGGCAAATCTCAGCAGATGCTTTGCAAATGTAATTACTCAACTAATCCCTATTAGAACGGTTTTTAGATCTACTGACCATCTGAAAAGAGGTATTAGTCGATCTAAAAACTCCCAAATCCAACCGCCCGCTTATACAACTAACAAATAGACAATCAATGACGAATGAAACATAGAACAATTAATTGCAGATAACATGCCCGAATAAAATGAAGTGGACTACACCTAGTTTTGATGAACCGACAAAGGTTTCAACGTTCACTTATCTTTTTGCGCCCAGTGATCTTCTTCAGTTAATACCAGTATGCGTCAACGGCCAACTAGGTACAGTGAGCTGAACTTCATCGTTTTGATGGGGTTTCCGCTTGATATTCTTCTTGCATCGATGCTTGTAGCAGGACATTAGATTTGACTTTCGTAAGGCTGCCAACGGTTGTCATTGACTCGATCGAAAAGGATGATGACGTATATTTGACCTCTAGTCACGTGCAGTGTCTCGTAAAGTCATGTGAACGTATTGTAAACATAAACAATCGTGTTGTGAAGAAATTTGTCGCTAGATCTAACCTGATGAAGGAGAAGATTTTCGTATCCCCGAACTGGCCTACCAGTTCTCTGATACAGACGATCCGGTTAGCATAGTAGGTCTGTGATCAAAGTATCATGGAGGTTGCTTTAGGCCGTTGAATATTGAGTTAATAAAGAATGTTCATAATCCCTGTCCATGACTTGAGTGTTCTGGTTCTCATTCATTAGTAATAATCGTGCTTTAATTATTTGATATGCGAATGCGTGGTAAGTATAGCCAACAAGTAAATATCTCAATGATCAATTTGATAAGTCCATTTTATTTGAGTACATGAGGAAAACAGTTTTATTACGTAAAACAAACATATTTGACGACATCAGTTAATGTAGTTCATGGTAAGCATATATGACAAATTGAATACTTGCAAACATCCTATTATGGGTCCATGTCGTACTTGAAAAACTGTCAAACGAACATCATGGCTATATACTCGCGCTGCTGGGTTTCAGACAACCGGTAGTGAGCGCATGTGTCTTGACGAGACTGAATCAACTACTTAATCATTTATCTCTTCATCAATTACAATGGACTGACCCGTGTCCGTACTTGACTAAAATATATATATGTGCAGTAGCATCATGCACAACCTTGGAAGGGTAACAAAATCTGTCTTCACTGCTTGACGGTCAATACAAAAAGGGTACGGTAACCTAGTCACCAAGCGTGACCATATCGACGCTAACACGTCACGACTTGACCGTGCATTTCGCGTTCATAACTTCGTAAAGTATAAAGATCAATTTATATTAATTCCATCGAACCTAATCATGCGCACTGCCAATTTCTAGCAGACGCCATCAATAAAACTACCGTAACAGTGCTACAGCCATCAGATTTGACTATTGAAGAGAAGGACCAGTCCAAGGCACGTGTGGGAACCAAAAATGACTGAAGCAGACGCCAACAGAACCCAGACCGGCAGTTACGTGCCATAATAGAGCAGCCAATGGATACTTACAATTTAGTTTGTTTTCTAAACAATATCCACCTTCATTTTACATCGATCAATGAGGAAAATATCAGTGCTTCATTTTTATGAACAACTTGGGACCCAAAGACGCAGCAATAGAGAATGCATTCAGCGACCCATAACTTGACTACTTGCATCAGGGTCAGCGAACCAGAGCTGACCAAGACCCTACTCCACCTCCACGTGGTGGTCCTGGAAATAGGCTGCATCGCTGCAGTCTGGCTGAGAGAGTAGGGATCGCAGAGGAAAGGGCAAACCCGGTCCCAAAAAATGCCGTGCTGAAGTCGGATGTGTCGACCGAAAGGTGCAGATTTCACAGCTCAGGCGTAAACAGACACAACGCAACCAACGTCCTTTTTAGGACGAACGAGGAAGAAGGAAGAAGAAGATAAACAACTTTATTTATTTTACATTGTTAACCCATAAATAATTATTAAACCTGTTTATCTGTAACTATCAATCTATATTTGAATTAATCACTATAGAGTGAATTGAATTTGTGCACCCTCATGACTCATATTGTTTTAAGTATATAACGATATAGGGCTATTAAATTAATAGTTACTGAATCTTCAGCAAGGGGGCTCAGAAGATACGAGTCAATATTTCTTCACAGAACGGGCGGGCGAATAATAAGTGCATGACAACTTAGATGATCTCAGTTGTTGTGATTGCTTTTCTTTAACATCCTATGAGGTTCCCTGAAGTAGAAGCATCCTTCTTCTATTCATATCTCTGCCAATAGTAATCTTGAGCGAACGCTGATACTCTATTTTTATACTCTAAGTTGGGAGCCGCGCTGGTGTAATGGCTTCGGCGTTGTACTGGCCACCAGGTGTTCATGGTTCAAACCCGGGCGTCAGCGTTTGAAGAAATGTTTACGGCCGGAAATTTGACTGAATAACTTGAACGGCTCCTGTGATAAACCCTCTGTGGATGGGAAGGAGCGAAGCTCCTGACTTGGTTAGAAGGAAAGTCCTCAGGTTCCCAGCCTCGCAATGACATGTCATTGGGCCGAAGGGCTGAAAGCCCAAGTGCCGCTGGTAAAGAAAAAAAAAAAGAAAAAAAAATACTCTAAGTTTGGCCATTGTAGGACCACTATTGCAGAGCAGGGAAGACAATACCGTCACACTTATGCGGTTCATTATTAAAGTGAGTTAGCGTAAGCTAGCACATGAGTTTTCAGTGAAAATGGGGAAAATTCATTTTTAATCCGGGGAATACCGCTTTGAATTGCAGGCGGGAAAGGTCTAGCTCGAAATTTTCCAGCTTAAAATTATATTTCCCTCCGTCAACTAGATATCTACCAAATCACCCCCACCCCCGTCATCTATTGGTACATCATGATCAACCTTAAGCCAAACCCTGCCCTAGTTTAACCGAAGCAGCGCAGAGTAACACGGCTGGTTGAGTTATAACGCGAGTTCTCACGGACCATTGACCGTGCTCTGTGGAACCCCAATGTTCAGAAACACATTGAACGTAAATGCTCTGTGGAGCCCCAATGTTAAGAAAAACTGAACGTAAATGCTCTGTGGAACCCCAGTGTTAAGAAAAATTGAACGTTAGTGCTCTGTGGAATCCCAGTGTTGAGATACACTGAACTTAAGTGCTCTTTGGAATTCCAGTGTTGAGAAACATTGAATTTAAGTGCTCTGCGGAACCCGAATGTTAAGAAACACTGGAGGTAAATGCTCTGTGGAACCCCAGCGTTAAGAAAAGCTGAACGTAAGTGCTCCGTGGAACCCCAGTGTTACTAAACACTGAATGTAAGTGCTCTGTGGAATGCCAGTGTTGAAAAGTACAGAAATGTCTCCTCAGTTCATCATCTTTTGTTCATCCCCCGCAAACAAGACTTCAACAAGATCTCTCCAACTAACTAATCAACGAGAGGCTTAACCGCTTAGTGCCTGCCCCGGTTACGTGTTCATAGATTAAGTGTTCCATAAATAAAAGGGGAACCCCCTTTTCTAAAAGCCATGGCTTTAGTAATCCTAGGCCCAAACTCATTCGAAACAAGAGCCTAGTTTAATTCAAAACAGGCACGTTGGATTATTGTCCTCAGATTAGGTATGTGTTGGTTGTTAGGACTAAGGGCTAGGGTTTAACATTTTCCCAGAAATAAAAGCGTGTGTCACGCTCAAGTTCAGAAGAGTGCAAAATTGTCAGGTTGGTAGAATTCTGTAAACACCGTCTGCTCCTTATCATACAACTTCGCCGCAGTGTGTGACAGTCGAAAGAAATAAATATGGACAAAATAAAACAAGATTATCTCGACCAAGGTACAAATCTAACCGGGCTACGTGAGAAGTTTGTACTGGAACATGAAAATACGTCTAAAATACTTATCGTAAGTTGACAGAGGCCAGACGTTTTGTGAACGCTAAAGACCGACGAAAGAGCTCCATTCATTTATTGTGTGTATACAACTGAAATTAATGTCCTTGTGATGTGTCTGCACTTGCGGTTTTCATAAGATTAAGTCATGTTTTGATTGACGTTCTCATGGTCGTCGAAGGTCTCATTTGCAGCTTGCATTAGCATGTTCTACTCATTGGAACAGTAAGTATTGTTTACGGTTAAAATGAAGCACGGTGTGGTGTCTTCTTCGATGTCATCCCAGTAAGTCGCCAACGTCGTTAAGGTAAGAATTCGAGTTTAGGGTTGAGTTTAGGATACCTAACCATTACCCCTTTTTACAGCAACTCATAATTTTTTTTTAAGGCCCTATCGGACAGACGGTCCACTGTGCTTCATTTCAACCATTGTGCACCTTTCAGTTTTTCGAAGTTTTAAGAATGCATTAAAATTGATGTAAATTTTTATTTCAACGTGTGGTGTTCTTAAAACAAACAGTGTATAGATATAATTTCCTCGTGTATTTCCCGTGGGTCTCTGAAGATGCAAAGAAGGAATAAGACTACTGAACCCTCAAGCATGTCGTACATGGAGCCATGAGATTGTTCATGGGACTGGCAACATCATCATTAAACCAAATTGTTGTAGTAAACACCACTGCAAAAGTATGTGAATGTTTAGTGAAGTTTTCCTGCAGACCAGCTACCGCGGTGACTCTATGATCCATAAGGAGCGCAAAGAAAACGGTGATAAACATAGTATGTCTATGAGAATGTATCTCATAATATATATATATATATAATCGTTGGCTGTAGAATATATTGAAGTGTGGAGTGACAGAATGGGGCGACCCCTCTCGATCTCTGTTTCACTACGGCAGTATCAGTTACATTTTTGTACTAATTTTTATTGCATGCTTTCAATTGTCGAACTTTCTTTCTTTCTCTGATGTGTGTAGCAGATATTTGGTATCTCATCCTTACACTCCTCTCACGGACAAGTTATTACGTATGTTTGTTTCCCGTCCCTTCGCTAAGCTTTGCAAAGAGCGGCAGAAATAATATTAACGACAGGCAGGTTGGTAAAAGTCATTTGTACGAAATCTTGGCCTCGACAGATTAGGCCCACAAAAATGCCAGCGTATTTGCTAATCGCGGATAAAGGCCAGAGTACGAGACAGATAACGAGATTGTCCGTTGCGAATAGATTACTTTCTGATAAAGTAATAATTTATTACATCCGAAACACAGTTTACAGATGTGTCTGTGAGTTCGTCTGCCAGGCAATCGGATGTTTCCATACCATATATGTAAGAGATGACCTCTACTTCACGCGCAAAATTTTCCCATGTCGGAAATATTTTGAATTTCTCCACGGGACCTTTATGTTTGAAAACGATTGGCTTTTTACTTAGTAGCATAAAAAACAGATGCGGGAGTAGGACAGTCATATAACCTGACACGTTTCAGTGTTATTTCACCTTGAAAATAATTTGAAGATCGCTTGCCACGATGACACCAGACCTTGCAAGAGTTAGAATTCAGAGTTCCTTTTATCCGGCCGGACCTTTTCTTGGAGAATCTTGACAGACTTGCAAAAGCAGCCCAGGAAATCTCTACCATTTTAATAAGGAAACCGGGACTGAGGAAACTGAAAACACACGGAGTCATAGAGGGAATTATCTTATTAAAGAAACGACACCCCCAGACGCGTGTAAGAGGCCGATTCAAGTCTCTTTTATTCATCGTAGCAAAAAAGTCTGTGAGCCAGGATTGGCGTAAGTTGTCATTTTACATTTTATATTACTAACATGTGAACTAACGTATATGTATATATATGTCCTAGTATATTATATATATGATATGGCAGCTTATAGCGTATAGGATGATGATTTCATGATCCACCACTGCCAAGGGCTGGTGATTGCTTTATTGCTTGTTTCTTAAAGAGAACTAAGCGCATAAAGAGTCCCAGGTTTCATAGGGAGCAGGGAAATATAGATGAAGAAATGATGTACATTCTAATTATAATACTTACAGTTTCAAACCAGTGTAAATGTCGATGTTAACAGATGCACTTTAAAATTAATGGAAGTTTCAAACTTTTCAAATCAGTGTAAACATAAATGAAAATATATATTCAATTTATATTGTGAACACTTTTCAATCAGTGGACATATAAATGTAAATATATTCTATCTGTAGTATTAACCTTTTCATTTAAATGCAAGATAACTGTAAAAGTTATCCAGTTTAAATGTAAAGAAAGTTTTATCCCGAGGGATTAAATTTAATTCTCATCGAGGGTAAATTCTGAGATAAATGGGATGGTAGAATAGAAGAAAGGGGACACATAAGTATGTGTCGGGAAACGCAATACTCAGAAGAGCGTTTCGTTTCAATTCTTTATCATAGTTATTGGTGGTACCAGCAGAAAGTACTATCACTGGAACAAGAAGGGACAAGTGGCCTAAGCTTTAAGTCGAGGAACCGACTTTGTAGACTCTCCTTGACATTTCTGGGAAACGAGCTACACGCGACAACCTTGACCAACAACGAGCGTGAGCAGTGTAAAAAGAACCTATCAGCGGGAGCAGAAACTACTATTGGCAGCTAAGTGCAAAATATACGCTGCCAAAGTGAATTTTTTTCCATCAACTCTATGTTACGCACATAATGTTTTCTAAAGACATTGTATAATCATTTTTCTAAAGACATTGTATAATTAGCTTGTCTGAATTGTACACTTTAATTTTTTTCGGTCAAAGCTAGATAACCCTAGTTTGACTGTGAGTACCATTTTTCTATGATGGTTACCTTCTCTTGTGACGGGACACGTCGGTCCATATTTTTTGAACGATGTGTGACCATTCTCCTTATATGGTAGTATCGGTCAACTGTTTCTTGGAATGATTGAAACCAGTGTTGAGGTTGTTATTCATGTCCATATAAGGCGCGATTTATTACAAATCTTTATCTGGAATGGTCCTTACATCGTCTCGTTTGATTCTTGCTCAGGTGTATACGTTCTGCGCATGTCCGGACGTTAGGTGTGTCTGGGAAGCTTTCCTGTCTGGGAGTCTATGGAAAATTGTGAAGCAGATAGGACGCGTCTTGCGTCTCTGTGATTCTTTGATAGGGAATTAGGAGCCCTATTGTGAGTTAGTTTAGCTTACAAGGTCCTTCCCTTGATTATTCAAAACGCCTGGAGGCGTGTGTTTTTGTGGTGTTGATTTCGAAACAAGGTAATACCTCATTTACGTTTCAAATCTGTAATCTAACTTTATGTTTGACAATGGTCGATCTCTGCTCACTTACGAATTACAGAAATAGAGGTTCTTCTACTAGAAGTCACGCCCCAGGTATCTTCATACCTGAGATTAATATGTACACGGGTCATACTTAGCCCGAAGGACAGTTCTATGTTCTATGAACGTCGCTATGTTAGCGATTGCACCTACGTCGAGCTTAGACTTAGGAATGCCTGTAAAGGTCAGCTTGACCTACACTCCTGGAACACCATCCTCGTGCGAATTATGATTATACTCATTTAGCACATCTGAACAGTGAGAGGAGTATTTGATGCACTTTTGTAATATTGGAGCCAACAGTATAATCCCTTGGCGTCATATCATTATTTGAGTATATGCCAAATGCATTGATGAACATAACTTATGCTAATTTTCGTGAACTGTAATGTGAAATGGATGTACAGTTACCTGTCTTGTGGCGTCAGATAATAAACATTGGAAACGTCAATAGCAGTTGCACCATTATATGACTTTCCATGTCATGCTCATATGTTGTGAACGACATCACCCACACTCACAGCAACCAACAACAGACCAGACACCTCACACTGCAACCTATTACATCCCTGGTGTCTGTAGGGGTGTGTAAAGGGCAATTTTTACTATCTTGCAATATAATACATTTATATACTTATTATGTTCGCAAATATTTTGTAAACAAAGTATTTCCTTTTCAAGTGCTTAAGGAGAAGTCATTTTTGAGTTACTTCCCTTGAAAGTAGTTCCGTCATCTTCGATCGGACTCCGCGGACGATTCTAGGCCTACTGCGATTTATTCTTTGGCTGGGTAGGAATAGATTGTTCTTGCTTCAGTATATCTATGGCCTGAATTTATACGTAGTGTTTGTATGAGTAGGACGAGTCTGTCTTATATATGGATATCTTTACATTTCTAAGTCGAACTATGTTGGTTGTCGCTAGAAAAGGTCAAAGGCTATGCAGCGGAAGTATCGCTAGCAGGGGGTGTGATTCATGGCTGTCATCCTGTCGGGATGTCGAATTTTGTTGTAGCGGGCTTATCGCCGAAAAAAGTGATCTATAAGTAGATGGGGAAAAGTGATAGTCATTTAGACATGTTGTATGTACTTTACCCCAGTGTTTATTCTCTTTTGCCAAGGAATGGCAAAGTTATATTTCGCATAGAAAGGTAAAACCACAATTTATTATGAACTTGGGCTTCGCCATCGTTGTCGATAAGCAGATGCACAGTGGTACTTTTGAAAAGAATATTTATTCAAAGGAAGATGACATTCCTATGTATCAGCACTAGATTATATGATATTATTCAATTACCTCTATGATAGAAGCTATGAAGAAATGAGGACATTTAACGAAGGACCAATTTTGGTCTGTATCCAATAGTGAGTGAAGCTCACGAGAGAAGCACAGCCATGTTGAAATCCATATACTTTGTATTTATCGAGTGAGAAAAAGGGATGCCTGTACTATCGCTCGATGAACCAAGAGATCACTGCTACATGTGAGAACCCATGTCTGGGATTCCTATATCTTTATGGAAAATATATATATTGAACTTTACGTGAAGGGATATTCGCTAGACGAGGTTAGGTCTAGGAGCCTTCCTATATATTGGTTATGGTCTGACGTGCCCAGTCAGTAAAGCCAGATGATTTACATGATGGAACTCTGAATGCTTATTTACGACTGCTCCATTATGATATTTGCCAAGCATGAATGCTAACTTAAGATGATATGCCTGTGATCAACATTATGCTGTCTATGTCGACATTTGTTCCTGTAACCATACACGTACTGTCCAAGTGTGCGTCTCATTAAATGTTATAAAAAGACCACCGTAGTTCCAGTACTTCTTGAATTCGAACAGTGTGAGTATGAGTGATGTACTACCAACCTGTCAACTCTATCGAATCATTCTACCATTCGCGTACTGACATTCAGATACACACTCATTGTCTACACTCACATTCTTGTCGGAGCCTCATCACGTTCCAGGACAAGATGACCTGTATGACCAAAACTGTGCTGGGTTTAATGAGTTGACAATCGTTACACTTTACTACACCAGTCCCAACATCTACATTTATCAACTGGTGGACATTCACGTCATTTAACAAATAAAGCGTGATTTAACAACTAGTAGCCAGTATGAGTTAACAACTACACAGAGTTTAACAACTGGTGTGCCAGCTTCCTGGGTCAACCTACACAGTGACCATATTGAGAAGTAAACTACTGAGACCAGACGTTCCTTGGGGTCTGTTACGACACACAAATACATCAGCAGTACAACTCTACAGTGATGTCAGCGTGACCTGTCCTGTCGACAGTATGCAGTAACTAGGTCAGCGTTTGCTGACATTTGGTTCATTGGACATTTGCCATACAACTGACAGTGTTACACAGCAAGCTTGGTTGAAACATAGAACATAACACATCAGGACTGGAGAATATTTGACAGTGTTTGCGAAAGGAAATGTTATTGAACTGAGAAGTCCTACATTGATTGTTATCATTCACATCAACGATGGAGCTTCTATTTCTGTGTTGAATTTAAAATAATTAGACCAGAAGTATTTGTTTAATAAAGTACTACAGTACTGTACTATTAGGCAGTGTAACTGAGCCTTCATTCCAACACATTCTTTCTGCAACACTCTATTTACATCATATTGCCATACTATTTATGCATTTATGTATTTATGTTTAAATATTTATATGTGATATTTGTTTGTATCCAGCGGGTTGTTGTTTTGGTTGGGCGGTGTCACACAACAGAGTATCCCACGTAATAGAGGGTCTGATGTGTGCGTTTCTATAGGTGCGATTTTCTTGATTGAAAATTTGCTGCGACAGCTGTTGCTATTAGTGTTAGCTGTGAAGACTGTACTCATTGTTGTTTTTGTAATATTCCTCTGTTCTTTAGTTTGTTTTGATTTGTTTGTAATTTGTTGGTCTACCCTATTCTATCTTTCAGTTCTATTCTCAATTTATATTTATATACTGTGGCGTTATTTGTATTTGTTATCCTCTTGCGGTTTATCTTTTATTGTTTTTCCCATTTGATTTATTTCATTTCCGCAAATGTTTTCATGTTCTTCTGTATAACTGTTTTGTTTTGTGCCTGATCGACATACACTATTTAAAATATAGTTGATCATATAAATTGATGTACAAGAATCAACTGATAGTTAATTGCTATTACTAAAGGTATACAGTTGAGGATATAAAACACTATTTCTGGTGCACTGCACTTATATTATAGAGTGAACCAGCAACTTATAGCTGTTATTATATAAGGATTTATACAAGACCTTTGTAAGGCTTGTTTCCCACAGTGATTGGGATAGTTAAGTACTATTTTCCACAGGTTAAAAAGTTATCATACAAGGTCTTTGATTAAGACTAAGAAAGTGAATTTATTTACTTTTGCAAATTACTGATCTTATTAGACAAGATGTCTACATTAGATTATTTTATCACACAAGGCAAGGTTCTTGATAAGACTGGTCAGCAATTAGAAGAATGGGCAGTTGCTCAATATGACAAAGCATTAGCTGCAGAAGAGAGAAAACTTGCTGCTGCTGCTGAAGAAAGAAAAGCATTGATTGAAGAAAAGAAATTAGCAGCTGAGGAAAAAAAATTACAAAGAGAGTATGAACAAAAGAAATTGCAGATACAGACTGATGAAAAAAGATTCCAGATGGAAATGGAAAAAGAGAAAAGAAAAGATGAGGCTGCTGCAGAAGAGAGAAAATTACAAGCTGAAGCTCAAGAGAAAAAAGCAATAAGAGAACATGAACACCAAAAAGAACTTTTAGCATTTGAGTTAGAAAAGTTAAAGTTAACAAACATAAGTGATGGTAATCAAGCATCTGGTGGTAATGGTAAACCCTTTACTTACAAGGTCAAGGTACCAGCGTTCAACCCTTCCAGTGATGACATAACATTCTGGCTAAATAGATTTGAACGCTCGTGTCGAGCCCATAATGTGGACAAATCACAATATGCTAACCAGTTATCAGAAAATCTGAAAGGCGATTCTCTGACTAGTTTAAGTTTGGTTGAAGAGGCTGACAAAGATAACTATGATGTTATTAGGGCAGCCTTATTAAAGAAGTATCAGTTGTCTGAAGAGGGTTATCGGAAGTTGTTTAAGACAATGGTGCCTGAGGCAGGTGTAGAATTCTCAGAATTCATTGCAAGGACACAAAATCTTCTTACGAGTATGTCATCGCGCTGAGACAAAAGATTATCGAAGCATGCAAATTGGCAACGTCCTCTTCTGAATTTGCTAAGCAGAAGGCAAGACAATTTGCTAATAAGAAGAGAACTTTACGACAACTTTGTCCTGGTGACAAAGCATTTGTTTTGCTACCTTGTCGTGAAAATAGACTCCTTATTAGTTGGAAAGGTCCGTACGATATAATATCGAAAATTTCAGATGTTGACTACATCGTCGATATCAACGGGAAGCATAAAACCTTCCACATCAATATGCTTACGGAGTTCCATGAACGTCCTGACTATCTACAGCCTATTTTCCAGGCAACGGACGATTCTCATGTCAAACATGGTCATTACTCATCACTGTCTGTAATACAGGATGAGGAAACAAGTTTTTCGGATGTTAATCTTCCGCTTCCAATGATCCCACTTCATTCTAGTGAATCATGGAAAGACGTTACTGTTTCTCCTGATTTGTCTCTAGGAGAACGGCGACAAGTTTCGTCTATGTTACAAACATTTCAGGATGTCCTCACTGACATCCCTGGACAAACTCATGTCATTGAGCATGACATTGTTCTAACTGAACATACTCCAATTAGGGTTAGACCTTATCCTATCCCTATACATTTCCAAACACAGGTTGAAAAGGAGTTGGATGAAATGATAGATTTACAAATAATCGAACCATCCACTTCTGCATATTCTTCGCCGATGGTTATTGTTCGAAAAAAAGACAATAACATACGTCTTTGCGTTGACTATCGCAAATTGAATCAAGTTACGAAGTTCGATGCTGAACCTATGCCTTTACTGGAAGAACTACTTACTCGTCTTTCTAAATCGCATTTTTTCACTAAACTTGATTTGTCTAAAGGATATTGGCAAGTTCCATTATCCGAACGCGCCAAACCTCTTACCGCTTTCTCTACTCCCAGAGGCCTTTTCCAATGGAATTTTATGCCTTTCGGCCTTATGAACGCACCAGCTACATTTGTACGCATGATGCGTCGAATCCTATCGTATCGGTCAGATGTCATTGCTTATCTAGACGACATCTGTCTTTTCAGCGATACTTGGGAAGATCACTATTCAGGGTTAGTTGAATTATTATCAACTCTGCGTGAGTATAACCTGACAGCAAAACCATATAAAGCTTGTATTGGCTTTAGCGAAATTGCTTTCTTAGGCCATCGAGTAGGTCACGGTTTCTTGAAGACAGAAGACCATAATATCACTAAGATACTTAACATCTCTATCCCTAGGACTAAAAAGCAAGTGCGAAGTCTTTTAGGTCTCATACAATTTTATGGACGTTTCATTCCGAATCTGTCCTCTATCATGGCACCTCTCTCTACACTATTAAAGAAAGGGTCGCCTAACATGGTTCACTGGTCTCATGAATGCCAATCTTCACTAGAGAAGATCAAAACTATGTTTTCATCACCACCTATTTTAGTGTTACCTACAACAGATAAGACATTCGTTCTTCGTAGTGACGCTTCATCCACTGGGATTGGAGCGGCACTAATGCAAGAGTACTCTGGAACTCTGCATCCTGTAATGTATATATCCAGAAAACTTAATGCTGCAGAAAGGAATTACTCGGTTTTAGACCGTGAATTATTGGCAATGGTTTGGTCAATTCTCAAACTCCAAAGATTCCTTCTGGGCGCGCATTTCGTAGTGGAAACTGACCAAAAAGCTCTTACGGCTATCCAAAGTAAGAACTTGAAGAGCTCGAGATCAACTCGATACGCAATCGCTCTTCAACCTTTTCATTTTTCGGTACGAGCTATCCGTGGTTCAGAAAATGTGATGGCGGACATTCTGTCCAGATGCCCACATGATGCCACTTAACTGTTAAATATTGGATTTTTCTAATATGTATAACTTTACAACAGTTATTTTTTGTTCCTATACCAAGATACACATTTGTAATTTAATAATAGAATGATGGTATCGCTACTTAGCGGTTTATTGATGTTTATTCACCGCTGTTCTTTGATGGTTGTTTCTTCATAAATCATAAATTTAAGATTATAGTGTGAATTTTTGGTATGCATTTTATAATTACCAGAATTGTATTATACGTACATCACACCTTCCTGGAAACATTTATTCGTAGAGAAACAATTTCTCTCAGATTTTGAGATATATTCTCACCGGTCATATTAGGAATTATAGTTATTCCTGATATTTTCATCTGCGCAGTATTCTTGCGTTGTGAGCCTATTCTACGTTGCTCCTAGATGTATTTAAAAAAAAAAATTTTTTTTTTTTTTCCCGGGAGGTGTGGTAAGACTGTAAAGGGCAATTTTTACTATCTTGCAATATAATACATTTATATACTTATTATGTTCGCAAATATTTTGTAAACATAGTATTTCCTTTTTAAGTGCTTAAGGAGAAGTCATTTTTGAGTTACTTCCCTTGAAAGTAGTTCCGTCATCTTCGATCGGACTCCGCGGACGATTCTAGGCCTACTGCGATTTATTCTTTGGCTGGGTAGGAATAGATTGTTCTTGCTTCAGTATATCTATGGCCTGAATTTATACGTAGTGTTTGTATGAGTAGGACGAGTCTGTCTTATATATGGATATCTTTACTTTTCTAAGTCGAACTATGTTGGTTGTCGCTAGAAAAGGTCAAAGGCTATGCAGCGGAAGTATCGCTAGCAGGGGGTGTGATTCATGGCTGTCATCCTGTCGGGATGTCGAATTTTGTTGTAGCGGGCTTATCGCCGAAAAAAGTGATCTATAAGTAGATGGGGAAAAGTGATAGTCATTTAGACATGTTGTATGTACTTTACCCCAGTGTTTATTCTCTTTTGCCAAGGAATGGCAAAGTTATATTTCGCATAGAAAGGTAAAAACCACAATTTATTATGAACTTGGGCTTCGCCATCGTTGTCGATAAGCAGATGCACAGTGGTACTTTTGAAAAGAATATTTATTCAAAGGAAGATGACATTCCTATGTATCAGCACTAGATTATATGATATTATTCAATTACCTCTATGATAGAAGCTATGAAGAAATGAGGACATTTAACGAAGGACCAATTTTGGTCTGTATCCAATAGTGAGTGAAGCTCACGAGAGAAGCACAGCCATGTTGAAATCCATATACTTTGTATTTATCGAGTGAGAAAAAGGGATGCCTGTACTATCGCTCGATGAACCAAGAGATCACTGCTACATGTGAGAACCCATGTCTGGGATTCCTATATCTTTATGGAAAATATATATATTGAACTTTACGTGAAGGGATATTCGCTAGACGAGGTTAGGTCTAGGAGCCTTCCTATATATTGGTTATGGTCTGACGTGCCCAGTCAGTAAAGCCAGATGATTTACATGATGGAACTCTGAATGCTTATTTACGACTGCTCCATTATGATATTTGCCAAGCATGAATGCTAACTTAAGATGATATGCCTGTGATCAACATTATGCTGTCTATGTCGACATTTGTTCCTGTAACCATACACGTACTGTCCAAGTGTGCGTCTCATTAAATGTTATAAAAAGACCACCGTAGTTCCAGTACTTCTTGAATTCGAACAGTGTGAGTATGAGTGATGTACTACCAACCTGTCAACTCTATCGAATCATTCTACCATTCGCGTACTGGCATTCAGATACACACTCATTGTCTACACTCACATTCTTGTCGGAGCCTCATCACGTTCCAGAACAAGATGACCTGTATGACCAAAACTGTGCTGGGTTTAATGAGTTGACAATCGTTACACTTTACTACACCAGTCCCAACATCTACATTTATCAACTGGTGGACATTCACGTCATTTAACAAATAAAGCGTGATTTAACAACTAGTAGCCAGTATGAGTTAACAACTACACAGAGTTTAACAGGGTGGTACTCTACTGGGCTGCTGACTATCATCGTAGTGGCCAGTAGTCAGCCTAAATTCCACCCTTATCACTCTACTATCAATCAATGATGAAACTTTTACTTTTCAATTATTTTCAACTGTTAAAACTGAAGTGATTATTACATTTTGTTATTTGTAGTTTTTACAAATTTAACTTCGATTTAATGCTTTTAAATGTACAGCATGTTTGTCTCAGTCAATTTAATACACACATTTTAAACAGAGCTATACCAGACTAATAAAAATTCCACTTAATAAATCAGAGGTGGGAGCTTAACGAGCTAAAATTAATCATTGCTTAATTTTTCACAAAAGTGGTCGGCAGATTCTAGAATTAACGTGCTCAGCCAAAGCAGCATTGTTTTCGCTTATCTGAATATCTTGTGAATACTCCCTTGTGATAGAAGTGTCATTGCCCTGCTATCTACATCTCTGCCAAGAGTAATCTTGTGCGAAGGTAGACACCTTTGAAGCCCATATTAGATACTCTAGAGTTTTGGCCACTGTTTGACCACTACTGCATAGCAGGGGAGGCAATACCGTCACATGTGGGTATCTCTATGAGAATGTATCTAATAATGTATATACAATCGTTGGCTGGAGAATATATTGAAATGTGGGTATGTCTATGAGAATGTATCTAATAATGTATATACAATCGTTGGCTGGAGAATATATTGGAGTGTTCTAAGTCATTTGTGCTCTATATACTTTTGTTTTACATCGTATAAAATGGCATATGAATGTAAATTAAAATGACATGAGGAATTGATGACAGAACTAGACAGGTGCCAGTGGAGGAAGAGATTAAGACAGAAGAAGACGCTGACGATGAATAGGGCAAATGCTGAGGAAACCTGGTCAGAGCATTATAATACAGTAGAGTCCTCTGTACCATATCCGTAATCAGATACAAGACAAAATGAAAATACTCGATGAGAGGTCACAGCAACTGGGTGTGAAAATACCCCTGGAAAAGACAAAGATAATGAGAATAAATGCAAGAAATGATAAAAAGGTTGAATTTGAAGAAACACAACTACAAGATGTAGAACTGTACACATATCTTGGCAACAATATAGACAAAGTTGGAGGGACAGACAATGATATCAAAATAAGAATACAAAAAGCAAGAGAAGCTTTCATTGCATTGGGAAACATATGGAGATCTAGAGAAATAACTCCAGCGCAAAAATAAGAATCTTCAACTCAAATGTCAAGTCAGTCCTATTGTACGGCTCTGAAACATACAGAACAGCAAAAATCAAAAGCCCAAAAATATACACACATTTAAAAATGCGTGCTTACGTAGAATTGAAGGATTGAAATGGTGTGACAAGGTCACCATTGTGGAACTGATAAGAACCAGACAAGTGCCAGTGGAATAAGGGATGAGAAGAAGACGCTGGCGACGGATAGGACAAACATTGAGGAAACCTGTTGATAGCATTACAATGGCAGTCCTAGTTCTGGAATCCCCAGGGACAGAGAACGAACGAACGAACGAACGAACGAACTTTATTTTCAAAGGGTTAAGAATTGGGCACGCAGGCCCGTCTGACATTCTGCCCTTCCTCTCTCTCTCATCATGTATACTAATATCCTTTCATCCTCACATTTACTTTGAGCATTATTAAGGCATTTATCATTATAAAAGTAATATTACATTTGCAATAATCATCATAATTAAAGTGTTTTTAAAATAAAATAAAATAATAATAAAAAAAAATAATAGTAATAATGGATTTGAAAAATAAATAAATAAATAAATAAATAAAAAATAAATAAATTAAAAAAAAAAATAAATAAAAAAAAATAAAAAATAAAAAAGAATCGAATTCTTCGTACTGTAAATTAGTGATTTGAGACATATTTAGAGGTATGTTATGAGAACTTGTAAAATGTTCATACGGTGTTCAACTGAATGACTCAGGGACTTTTTTTTTTTTTTTTTTTTTTTTTTTTTAGGTTCATCAAGATGAGGTGGGTAGACAGTTACTTTCCATTTTCCTTTCCATTTCCTTTGCGTCCCAAACTCAAGACCAGAATCAGACTAGGTAGATAGTTAGATAGACATATACGAAAGCAATTAATTTGCCAAGGGTTGAAAATCGGACACAGTCCCCTCTTGCATTCTTCCATCCTCTTGCTCATCTTTTATTACTGTTACTCAACATTCTCCAGCGTACTGAAAGTATTAATTTAAGGGCAGTGCAACATTACAAGGAAGTATAACAGCATACATTAACAGTACCTGATCATAAAATTAAGAATATAAGTTATTAAGAATATAATATTAAGAATAAGTATATTGTAATGAAAACTAGATCATCAGAGCCTCCATACAGTATATTAGATAAAAGTACAACACAATCAGTTAGGGTGGCATATAATCAGCACTCATAAAGTATTTGAATAGTATACGATTGTATGAGTAAGGACTGTGCGTGTTTTTCAGGTCATTGGGAAGATTGTTCCAAAGATGAGCAGCTGAGTAAGCCAAACTAGTTTTAAATAGGTCAAGCCTGGGCTTGGGTACCTGTAATTTATTTAAGCGCTGACTACGTCTGTCATTGTATTTTTTAAAAGCGGCCAAAGATACTTTGGAGCATTCTGTGACAGGATTTTGTGAATAAATTTCCCTTTGTTAAAGAGGAAGCGCTTCCTGAGGGGTAATATTTGAAGATAATTATATAAATCTATACAATGTGATTGGTGTTTATCACCAACAAGGCGCATTGCGCGTTTTTGAAGCGAGTGGAGCCTTCTTGTGTTGGAGACAGAACAACCATCCCAGATTGTGGAACAATAGTCTAGATGCGTTTGTATATGAGATATGTAGAACATTTTCCTTGCCTCTTCATCCAGGAAATGTTTAATTTTGGCTAATTGGTAAACTTTTTGTGCTGTTTGTTTTGTGAGTGCATGTACATGTGAGTTCCAACTTAGGTGTTGGTCAACAGTGATACCTAGAGTTCTGTGTTCATTTACGTTTTCAATTAGTGATGTTCCAATGAAGAGCTGAAGTGTTGTTTTCTGCAAGTTTTGTAGTTTTTGTCTGGTTGATATTAACATACATTTTGTTTTACTAATATTTATTTGCATGCGATTCTCGTTGCTCCACGTAATAAGATTATGTGTATCGTTTTGTAAAGATTGTTCTAGTGTGGTGCAACATTTATCACTAGTATAGACAGTACAGTCATCGGCAAAAAGGTCACATGATGAGTGTTTGAAATATAGAGGAAGATCATTAATGTATACAGTAAATAGAAGAGGGCCGAGAATAGAGCCCTGAGGAACACCTGTATGGACAACGGTTGGGTTCGACAAGGAATTATTGTAAGAGACTATTTGTTGTCTGTCTGACAGGAACGATTTAATTAACTTTACCAGCTTAATATTTACTTTCATTGTTTCTAATTTTCTGATTAAAATAAAGTGATCTATCATATCAAATGCTTTTTTGAAGTCTACAAATATTGCTCCACATATATTATCGTTATTGATGTTTAGGTGCCAATTGTCTATCATCTTTGTTAAGGCTGTGTGGCATGAATGCTTTGGTCTAAACCCCGACTGACTGTCGATTAGCAGGTCGTTATCTACTAGGTGTTGTAGTGTTGTTTTGTGGATGTGTTTTTCCAGTGGTTTGGACAGCGACGATATAAGAGAAATGGGCCTATAGTTACTAAGATTACTACTATCAGATGAACCTGGTTTGAGAAGTGGGTATACTTTAGCGCTTTTAAAAGCGGATGGAAAGTAACTCCTTGCGATACATTGATTATATATGTATGTCAGTGAATCGCTAATAGCAGGTGCGGCAAAACGCAGTATTCGATTACTGATTCCATCAGGTCCCGATGAGTTATTATCTTTAAGGCCAGTAATATAGTTGTAAACTTCGTTAACTGTTATAAAAGGGATGTCGGGTGGAATTGTGTTAGTACATTTGTTCTCGCAGAACGTTGATAATTTGCTTAAGTCACAAGGGGGAGACGGAATGGTGGATTTTATATTGTTGATGTCTGCCTGAAAATGATTGCTGAAGTCAGTACAAGTAAGGGGCGTATTGGGAGTATGTGGGTCTGGAAATTTTCGTTTGTTCACTAAAGTGTTGATTGCCTTCCATATCTCTTTACTGTTTGTTTTACTCTGAACTAAATTTCTAAAGTAGTTTTTCTTTTCTCTGCGAATTAAGTATTGTACTTTATTTCTTATTGTCCGATATGTAGTGATATCCTTATTTTTATGCGCTCTATCTCTTTGCCTCATAGCGTCAAGAACTTCTTGTGTGATCCATGGAGATTTAATTTGCCTTTTCACGCGAATTTCTTTAGTAGGCGCATGCTTATTAAAAATACTATAAAATATCATTGTCCAATATGCGATGGCGTCATCAGGATCAGGAATTTGAAAAACGTTGGCGAGAGGCGCAGTTCGCAAATCATTCAAAAATAATTCACGGTTGAAATTTTTTAAGACTTCTATATTGAAAACTAATGTGTTTATTTTTTGGAGATTTGTACCCATTTTTTGCCCAAGTGCAACATATGGGATAATGGTCACTCATAGCAATAGTAGGGATGGAGCATTCTATAATATTTTCTGGACAGGTTACATAGATATGATCGATCAGTGTGGATGACGTTGTTGTTACTCTGGTAGGTTTGTTGACTATTTGTTTCATGTTATACGATGCTATGATGTTGGTCCATATATTGTTTGGCTTGTGCATGTCGATATTAAAATCACCAAGAAGAATAATTTCGTTAACTGTAGTAATAACTTTATCCATCATGTTGGTAAAATCTTCAAACCATGTTGTTCCTACACTGGGATTACGATAAAGATATCCGATTAAAATAGATCTTTGCTTTTGGGGCTTTATCTCTAACCATATGCATTCTATATCTATAGTCTCAAGATCGTTTCTGCGGCGATAACTGAGAGAAGCAGAAATATAAACTGCTAGACCCGTCTCTAATTGTCTACTAGAATCTCGCCGAATAGTTTTAAAAACCTCTGAGCGCAATGTCATCGTCGGTTATTTTCTCATTCAGACGACTTTCGGAAAAACCAAAAACCTGGAAATTTTGGTTAAGAATTTTGTGTGAGTTCTGGAATTTTACCTAAAAGATGGTTTACGTTCAAGTGGCCAAGCCGTAAGCCAATTGTATTTAGTAATTGTTCATAATTACCTGACATTTTTATGTGAAAGAAGTTTTACGCTCAAATAGAAAATAAATAACTAAATAAACATCACGAGGTTGCTATATATGTGAGATTAAAAGTAATAGTACATAAATGCACACCTTAATACAACAAATTACAAACAATTCAGATAACTGTACTAGTTTAAAAAATTGTAAGAAACTGTCACACAACAAGCACACCCATCCACACTGTGAAGGTTAACAACAAAGTTAAGCTGCACCAAGAGAATAGACGGGTAGACAAAAAAATAGATACTGAGAATAAATAAATAAAGCATTATCCGACAGTTACTGGTCCTACAGAGACGTCGACTTGTGAAGTGAACAGTCACTGATAATGTTGAGGAGAGGGTTGTGGATAATAAAAGCGAGATGGATTTGGCCGTAAAAGATGATTCATTTGGTAGTAGGTGTTCGCGGGATGTTGAGGTACTGTTGTTGGATGAATGGGATATTCCGGCCAGTAGGACCTCCAAGTGTAAGGTGCGTAGTTCAAGAGGCTTTGCTGATGTAGAAAGTTATGAAAGGTTGGGTGTGCGGGTTGATATGGGAAAACCTGTGATGACAACGATGATGGGTGATCTCTCATTGGTGTCTGGTGCGACAGCGGACGTCGTGAGATTTCAGTAGGTGGACCCTGAGTTGGTTGAATTGAATCTTTTACAGATCTTTGAGAATGGAGTGTCTCAAGTTGTTGTTGAGGTGGGTCGTCGGTCGTAGAATGTTGCTGAAGGCCGATATTATGGCTGTTTCTTGCACATCTGTAGTTCTAATAAAGGGTCTGTCTTGATACTCCTGATTGTGTGACGTTGTCTGGCTGGTGCTTGAAGTTGTGGGTATTGGCGGAAACTCAAGGTCGTAAATTGCATTAGAGGAGTAGCTGGTTACATTCGTGTGTCGTTTTGAAGGATACTTGGATGCTGATGTGCTGGCTGTGCCTCTGAGGGTGTTTTCTGGAAATTTGATGTTTCTCGCCAACATACTGGTTCCTTGATCGGATAAGGAAATGTCGCCACTATAAAGATGCTTCCTAGGAGCTCCGGATGTGGCGAGGAACGAGGAGTGTTCTATAAATGTGTGGTGGTGTCTGACGCAATGCTTTTTCAATTTTGTGTTGTTCATCTCAACAGATTTCCTATAATGTGAACGAACTGGAGGTATAATAGCTGAAAAATATACCTTTGCATTTGGGAACAGGAACTGGAAGTTACTTGTGATTTGATTTAGCTCTGTTTGTGCAATTTCGTTATGCTTTAGCGCGTCCGACAGACCAATGTGCACAGTGACCCTGGTTACATCAAGATCAGTTTCATATCTTTTAAGGAGAGTCAGTAGGTCCTGCGCAGATGCCCAGTTTTTGTAGCGAACAGTGACCCTGTCTATATCTGCTGTTACTAATTGACATTTTTGAAGGTCCTTCACATTTTGGTCACCAAATATGAAGTGTTTCCTTCTATTTGAAAGATGTGTGTGTGTGCCGGTGGCAGTGCGTGCTGTTTCTTGTGTTTGAACTATGCTGGGATTGTTCAGACTCGTTTCTCTCACAGCTATTTTTGAGGGACATGTGGTCATCATGGAGCTGCTCGTAAGCTATTTTGAGGCTGCTCAGCTCTGCTTTTAGTATCTCCATCTCAGACAATATTATTAAAAATTGATCTTGTGACGAGTGCATAGGTAATGTAAGAGGGGATGTTGTTGGACTACTGTCAAAGGTGCTTGATAGGTGTTCTGTCTCTGTGATGTCACTTGTATCAGCTAACGCTGGTGACTTTGGTTTTGTCTGTGACATCTTTTTGCACTCTTTATTGGGAGTTATGTTTGTTATGATATCTGCGGAAACAGTGGAATGTGTGATTGCTAACTTCTTAGATTTAGAAGTTTTTGCAGGAATACTTTGAACTGGCACATTTGATATGATGGCCTCTCGACTGACTCCAGCAGTATTTGCTGATTTCCATAAATTGTTCAGGTCCGTACTAACCCAATCTTTAATAGCGCACTCTGCGCCCTGTATCATTACTTTATTTGCTGTGTTATAGAAATGTAGGACAACCTCTCCTGTGGAAATAACATCTTCTACATATGAACCATTAGCGTCAGTCCTTGCTTCAATAGTTGCACTAGATTCATAGTATGCCTTAGACAGGCTACGTAAAGCTTCATATTCGATTAAGGTAGAAAACGTCAGAATCGCACACTGGTTATTGTTCTTATAAGATAATGTTACGCATGGCGTGTATAGCGTGCTGGTCTTCAAACTTCGAGTTTTCTTTTTAACCGCTTTAGTAACGTTCAAAACGTAATCCTTCTGTTTGGCACCTTTTGTGTTCGGTCGGGTTATACCGACCGAATTTACGTGTAGCATTGTGAGTGGGAACGGTAAATGACCAGGTGTATTTAATGGGCGTGGAAAGTGGTCAATTATAGACGTTCACTCCGCTCTAGTTGGCAGCTTGACTCGGTCGACACACATATTACCGCTGACCAATTTCTAAAGCCACGGTTCTCTGACATTCCGTAGGGTGTAATAAAACTTCCATTTCTGTCGGCTACCCCAACTATCAGTGCTGACCATGTGGAACGTTTAGTAATTCCAACACAAAAGCGACTTACTATACCTATAATGGAAGATATGCTTGTCTTCATTTTTCCTAAAAATCACATTTCCTATTCATATGAACACAATAATATGTATTTCACGATAAAGCAACTAACATTATGTACACAGTGATATAAAAATCCTTCAGAAATATTGCTAGATATGCAGTTTAAAAATCCAAATGTAGGACTCCACAAAAACACGTCCGCACGCTAAGGGAACGGAAGTGTAGAGAGACAGAGGTAGACCAAAAAACACAGGGAGAAGAGAACTAGAGACAGAAGTGAAAATGGTGAGGAAAAAGTGAAAAGAACTTGAGCTGACGGCACGTGACAGGAGGACTTAGCATGTGTCTGTTGAAGACCTACACTCCTTGCAGAGCTAAAAGGTACTGATTGAGAATCCCCGGGTAAGAGGCGTACAGAGTGACACATAAACTCTGAGAATAGACAACTAGAGATACAAATTGGAAAGACATTGGAGTCTGACTACAAAGATCCAAGGAAGTTCAAATGGAATGGAAAGGACCACAGGAGAATTAGTGACGTCATCAGGTCATACAGAAAAAGGAGGACAAAATAATTATTGCTCTTCATGATTTGGCGGGTTACTTGTTCGTACATTTGGAATTGGAAAAAAACCAGCAGTGCTAATTTCCAGTATAGTAAGGGTGAATGACACGGATCTGGTTGATTGATAGTTACTCTCACCTAAACGGCATAGATCAGGGGTCGGGAACCCGCGGCTCGCGAGCCGCATGCGGCTCTTTGAGCCATCTCGTGCGGCTCTCGGCTCTCTACTACTTAACTCTTAGTGAATGAGGGATACCATGTGATTTTTTTTTCATGCGGCTCTTTAATTTGTTAAAATGAAGACAAAATTTAATATTTGACTATAGGGGGGGGGGGGGGGGCGCCTGAGGCCTGTAAACAGTAAATAATTAAACAAACAACACACAAAGGCTCCTTAGCTGTGCTCAAAAGTTAATGTACTGTCTCTAAAACAGAAAAAAGTGCGCAAATGACGGTGTGCAAAGTGTGACTGACCGACCGACCAAAGTACCTTACAGCGGGAATTATGGTATTGGATAAGGAGTCTCTGTGTGTTCAAGTGTCTGAACATGTAGCCAGAAGTGCTCTTCATGATTGTGATGTGAACATTCTGCCCGTTAAGATTACTCTGTCCTAAAATAGCTTTATCTTAGTTATTGTCTCAGCCGTTCCTTATTGCTGGGAATTTGTAATTCTCTACACACGATCCTTGAATGACAGTGTGGTAAAGTTGTTAGGCGTTTGCTCCAGCAGGAACCAGGTACCGTCACGCTCCAATTTCCCCAGCTGTAAATGAGTACCTCGCCCTGCTGATGAGCTGAAGAAGGCAAAGGCAGCAAGGAAGAAACTGGCCACCCCACTTCAAGGAGACCGAGTATACTAACGTCTGTAATATTTAACTCTTCTACGGCAGTATCTTCAATGGGACCACCTTTAGAAACCTGGTGAATTCTCGATATCACGGACCGCCATCGTAATTGCGGGGCCCGATTTGGGCCATTCTGGTGGGATTCACTGGAATAAAGATTGTAGTTTTGTAGTAACAAGTTTTATCTCAGAATATAGCTACTGAATGTAATATTTAATTGTTAATACATAGTTATAGCATATATTTCTGATATCTAATTTGATATAGTTCTCATTTCTTTTTTTTTTTAAGCTGGAGTTGGAAAAATGAGCGCGGGGTCCAGTTGGGTCAAATAGGGGTGGAGCTACATCACATTTTAAGTCAAAACAACACATAAATGAAAATTAGTCTGTATTCAGATAATTTAAATTCTCGTGAATTTAAATATGTGACAATCATTTGTCAGAACACATTCTAAGTAGGTGTATTTTGATTTTGTGAATAGTATTTTCTTCAGTAATTGTGCTTTACCTATGAAGAAAATCTTGATTTTCTCAAAACATTGTTTTTTTGTTACTAATGTTCTTATAACTTGCATAGTTTTTAGCCGATCTATATGACATTTGGCACAAATACCTGCCATTGGATAATAAAACTTTTATCAGATCCGATTTTTGATATCTTATCAAAATTTTGATTCATTGCAAATAATGTTGTAAAATTCTGAAACAATTATTTTTTTTTAAGATACAAACTTTAAAGTTCTATATCTCAGGATCTACTTAAGTTAGCAAAAATCCAATTTGCTAAACGTTTTAAAATGTAATGATAAACATTGTGGTTAAATTTTGTATTGATAGCTAAATAAATAAAAATGCATTAGCAAAATGAAATAGAACAATGTAATCCAATATGTCCGCCGTTTCCATGACAACCAACTATGTAATACCATCAAACTCTTTATTATGCGTATCTATGATTGATGTAGTTAAGTCAGTGCATTTTTATTGAAATCCTGTGATTAATAACGAAAATAGCATTTTACGGCATCTCCTTCCCACCCTTAAACCGGCATAAGTCCCGGACCTTCTTCATATGCACATTTAATGATATAAATATAATTGAAGGTTATCCCCAAACACCGATGTTTGTGATTATGTCTGACATACTGTTGTATAGGCGACGTCTTCCCGCCTAGGAGTGTTCTGGAGGAGCTTTAGGAGTGTTCGTGGAGAACATATTAAGGCGACGAGTTGGTCCCGCCTTTGGAGCTACAGTGGAGTAAGGCGTTGAGTATTGTCCGCCTTGTAGCTGTATTGGAGTAGTATTTATATGGCGATGTTGCATGCCGCCAGTCACTTGGGATAAGTGATTTACACCTGTATGGTGAATGGATTCGTGCGAGGGTTGAATGCCGCACATAGAAACGTGTTGTGTGTACTGTTAGTGTGTGGACGGTCAGCCAGTCCGTGGAAGTATTGTTATAAGTTATTTCTTACAGGCAGTGTCAGCCTGAGTGTGATGTTATGCATGCGTGACGATATTATTGATGTTCAGGACTTATGTGAATGTTCTATTAAATGTCATGGAGCTGTACAAGTGGCGTCGTGTTATTCATACCCCTAATGTTGTTTACTATCTACACACGACACACTCATAATACAGAGCACGTGACAAGTACCAACAGCGGTAACAACAATACCAACAGCGGTAACAATAATACCAACAGCGGTAACAACAGTACCAACAGCTGTAAATACAGCCAACAATAAAGCCAATATAACAACCCTAACAGCGGTAACAACAGACGCAATAAAAAAATTAACTCAACAGTACCAGCAGCGGTAACAACAGTACCAACAGCAGTGCTATCAGCTGCAACAAATAAGCCAATACAACAACCCATAACAGTGACAACAACAGTACCAACAGAAGTACTAACAGCTGCAACAATAAAGCCAATACAACAGCCCTAACAGCGGTAACAACATTCGCAGTTAAAAAAACCAAAACAACAGTACCAACAGCTGCAACAATAAGACCAATTCAACAGCATTAACAGCTGCAACAACAGTACTCACAACAGTACCAACAGCCACAACATCAAAATCAATACAACAGTACTAATAGGGGAAACAATAACCGTTACAAAAACACTATTAACAACAGTACATATCGTGATTGAAAAAACCTATAACATTTCCAGTAACAACAGTACCAGCGTGGTTATCAACAGCCGCAACAACAAACCAGCAAAACAGTACCAACAGCGATAATAAGAAAGCCTGTATAAAAAAGTACTAATAGCGTTAAACAGAGATGTAACAAGAAAGCCTGTAACAGCAGTACCCAAAATAGTAGAAATAGCTGTAACAAAAGACATACAAAGAAATTCTGTAGCATAATTACCAGCAACAGTAGATGTAGCAAAAAAAAATTGTAACAGTATTACCAACACAATACAAACAACGATAACAACAGACATAAGAAAAGATGTAACAAAATTACCAACAAAAGCAACAATAACAAATATTTTTGTTTAAGCTAGAAATAACCGTTCCGAAAGAGAATTAACAGCTGTAAGTATAACCACAGCAACAAAGCATATACATCAATGTCAACAGCTACAATAGCAGCCAAAATAACATCAATTAAAATACAAATTTTACTAGCAACTGTAACAAACTGATAACAACAGATCAGCAATCTTTGATAACGAAAGCAATAGTGATAACAAGTCATAAAATAAGCGACACTGGCAACGCTGATAAGAACAGTGCGAGAAGTCATAAAATAAGTGAAAATGGCAACACTGATTTTTTTTAAAGTGCACACAGCCGTAACATCAACAACGCAAAAAATAATTAGATTATAGCAGCAAATTTTAAGGAAATTAATAGCAGCAATACCAACAACAAAAACACAGCATCGATAGTAACATAACTAAATTAACAGCAGTAGCAACATTCTCGAGGGAGATGGGGTCGGAGTGCCTCACAGTTATGGTTCCGCATCTAATTCTAAAGATACGGTACTGGGTTTGCTCCAAGCACAGGAAATATAAATAATGGACATTTTTTTCATTACCAGTGGTTTCTAATGATGTTTTACTTTCCCCTGAACTCCTGGGAAGTAAGATCGGATGCCTAGCCTTCTCGGATAAGGGCGAAAAATAGGAAGTCCCGTGTGCAATTTGCACACGTTAATCCCTCGGCAGTTGGAAATCGTAAACAGTAGGCCATACAGCCGCTGCCCTGGCAAAAATTTAAATACTAGGAAACCTACCCACCCTAAAAATATTTATAGAATGTGTGATTCCTGTATACACACGTTGGGAATCCTCGCCGGTGCTACAGATTTCGTGCACTGTGCTGAGATCCTCCTTGTGTGATCTAAGGGAGGAGATAGGAGCACTGATGGAGTTGTCCTTGTGCAACGAAGATGATCCTTCAAACTAAACCAATCGAGGGAGAAAGGATTATTCCATTAAACTTCCTGGTTTCATTCTCTGGTTGTCTGTACGTTAGTTATCATTAAAGACAGAAAGAAAAAAAAACGACAGAGAAGGCAACGGTTATAGAGACATCATCATTATGAACCTTCAGCTCCCCCAGGAGCATAGGCCTTCAACAAGCTCATGCCAAGTCTTCCTGTCCCGTGCCATCCGCTCAATGACTTCTTATTCCCCTTCATATTTGACTCTAGCTCTCTTCTCCGTGTGTTCAAATAAAACGGCAGCACATCGATATTCATCATCATCAGTTCCCTAAGGAGCATAGACTTTCAACAAATGTATGCTACATCCTCCTGTCCTGTGCCATCCGCTCAAGTACTTTCTATGTCTTCGTTATCTTTGTTCATTTCTGTCTCCAGTTGTCTTCTCCGTGTATTTTACAGCGATAGACACTCATTCATTACCCGTCAGCTCGATAAATACTTTCCAAATCATCTGTCCTCAGCCGTCCGCTCAATGTCGTGTGCCTTGCTTTCTTTATCCCATTCATTTCTGTACCCAGTTCTCTTCTACGCATGCTGTTCGGTTTACCTCTAACGGTACCCCTTTCAAATAATAACAGTAATGAAGACTGATAAACTGTCTTTTTTTAAAGCTGAAACATTTACTTATTTCTTAAACTAGACAACGGAAATTATTCAGAAGGAACAATCCTGTAGAATGATTAAGATCCTATGGGTATAATATATAATCTAAACATAACTTTAGGTTTGCTATAGTGGTCGGCAAAGTGGTTTTCCGGAAAACCAATCAAAACAATCAAGCAGAAAGATTCGGATTAATTATACAGTACGTACTTTCAGTAATAATACTATTACTTGCTACTTTAACTTCTCATAAATAGTTCTTATTTTTCCGCCCAAATATTGGTTGTTGAATCCAGTTGTGTTTTGTAGTTGACTGTTCGTAATTACCCCCATGTCCAAACATTGCTGCCTATATCCTGGTTAATCCTCTCGTGTTTCCGACGCTAAATGTCTGTATAACCTTCTGGTAGCATAATGAAACATAATATTACCTGTCATGTCAAGTCAGTCCTATTTTATGGCTCTGAAACATGGAGAACTACAAACACAACCACCAAAAAGCTACAGACTTAGATAAATGGGTGATTTCGTAGAATAGAAGGATTGAAATTGTATGACAAGATCACTAATGTGGAACTGATGACAAGAACATGAGAAAAAGAAAGAAGCTGGAGATTGAGGAGACCTTCTGATAGCTTTACAAGGCAGTTTTTATTCTGGAATCACAAGAGAGATAGAGTTAGAACAAGGAACACGAGCTTATTCATGCTCACCTGAAACGCAAATGGGGTAAATTTAAGACATATGTGGGAGCAGCGCTGGTGTAGTGGTTACCAAACTGCGCTGGCGACCGGGTGACCCAGGATTAAACCCGGGCGATGACATTTTTTAATCCTCGAGCGGGATTTGGACTGGATTAACTCGAGCCATGGCGAGGACATTTGAAGAAGTGTCGTCGACCAAGGGACTGGCAGCTCCTGAGCCGACCCAGCTCTAATGGGTACCTCCGAAATCGGCGAGTATCTGCCTGAATGGCGAAGGACACCTGTCTCTGTACAAGAAAAAAAAGGGATTCTCACGTAAAAATCAGTCTCAGGCTAGGCATACTAACCTGAGATTTCGCCTCGAGTAATAGCGGGCGTACGTCAAGAATCAAACATCCAGTATTATTAAGGATGGAAACAATAGTGCACATTGTTTCAACAGGCGCAAAATTTAGTTCCCAGCCCGAAAATGAAATGCGCAATGAAAAAGACTGCAACTTTCGTGAGAAAAGATGTAACATAATAATGTCAGTAGGGGGCGGGGGAGGAGGGGAATAAGATAACTCTTATATAAGGGAATGGGATCATTTTCTTATGAATCAGATTTGTGGAAAAAAACTGGCCTGCGGTTTAGTCCCTGGGTAAAGCTAAATACTGGTTGTAGTAGAATATATATATATTTACCCTTCAGATACCCAAGAAGCATAGGTCTTCAAAAAACCATTTCACGTCATTTTAAAAAACATAATTACTAGACCACAACCATGTTTTATATTTGGACATGCGGCCTAATATAACCGACGTTTCTAGTTTGAACGGGGCACATCTCGCTAAAACGAAGCCAAAAAGAAAGTCACGTCTTCCTGTCTCGCGCCATCAGCTCGAGGTCTTCTTCATCACCACATCTGTCTCAAGTTCTCTTCTCCATGTGTGTGTTATGTGGTGTCCCTCAACCTTTCTTACCCTTGGGATTCCTGAACAATGGTTGCCTTGTAATGCTATCAGCAGGTTACCTCACTACATGTCCTATTTCATCGCCAGCGTCTTCTCATCTCTAGCTCAATTGGCACTTGTCTGCATCTTGTCATCAGTTCCACATTGATGATCTTGTCATCAGTTCCACATTGATGATCTTATCAGTTCCACATTGATTATCTTGTCATCAGTTCCACATTGATGATATTGTCATCAGTTCCACATTGATGATCTTGTCATCAGTTTCACATTGATGATCTTGTCATCAGTTCCACATTGATGATATTGTCATCAGTTCCACATTGATGATCTTGTCATCAGTTTCACATTGATGATCTTGTCATCAGTTCCACATTGATGATCTTGTCATCAGTTCCACATTGATGATCTTGTCATCAGTTCCACATTGATGATCTTGTCATCAGTTCCACATTGATGATCTTGTCATCAGTTCCACATTGATGATCTTGTCATCAGTTCCACATTGATGATCTTGTCATCAGTTCCACATTGATGATCTTGTCATCAGTTCCACATTGATGATCTTGTCATCAGTTCCACATTGATGATCTTGTCATCAGTTCCACATTGATGATCTTGTCATCAGTTCTGCATGACTGATCTTGTCATTCCACTTCAATCATTCTATTCCACGCAAGCACCCGTTTATGAAAGGGTTCCGTTACACGCCCATTTAGGAATATTGAGAATATGGTGTTAGACCCAAATTTTCTTGACCATCGGCACACTAGGGATGATGTGGTCAGCATCACGCCGGCCGCCTTAACCTTCCCAGAGTTACTCTGGTACCCAATTCATGAAGCTGGGTCGGCCCCGGAGCCGTTTGCGGTCTAAAAAAAAATCCCACCTTAACTGGGGATCGAACCATAGACCACCTAGCTAGGAAGCCAGTGCACTAACCACTTCGCTACAGCGGCTCCCATTTATGAAAGTCTGCACCTATTTTGATGCTGTTTTTGTCGTTTTTAATATTTCAAACCCAGGCAGTGAGAGTGATTTTATATTTTGGTGTTGGGCTTGATTTCTTTGATCACCTGTTAAAAAAGAGAAAAAAAAAACTGTAATGATTCACAAGAGCACATCGATGAGTTCACGATTCTTGCAAAATGAACCATCTGCAGTAGTTGCCCGCCCATGAGAAATGACGAGGAAAGTAAACTCATCCAGGCCATGGAAGATAAGCGTGAAGCCAATTTTCAACAACGCAGTGCGTAGTCTCAGGGGTCTTGCAAGAGGCAATGAAAACATAAGACCACTGCGCACTCAGGAATCTCTTTTTTTTAAAATAAAATGTTGCCTCGTTTTGGCGAGTACAAGGCTACTAATATGAAACTGGGCAATGCGGCAGGAACTGATGACAAGAACCAGGCAAGTGCCAGTGGAACAAGAGATGAGAAGACGCTGACGATGGATAGGACACATATTGAGGAAACCTGGTGATAGCATTACAAAATAGTCCATGTTCTGGAACCCCCAGGGCAACGAAAGGATGGTATGCTGCAGTGCAGTTTTCTGGATGGAATTCCCTATCATACTTAAAGATTTCTATAATGGCGCTGTTATTAAAGCATCTCGCGTGAATGTCGAATGAAAACCAAGTCATGAAAATTATCGGGAATCGCGCGGGACAAAACGGAAAGCTATTTTTAAAACAAAAATTCAACCTTAAAAATGATTAATAAGGCGATGTGGAATCTCGTATGAAATGGGCTATTTTCCTCAGCAAGAGATAAGAGTGATCTCTGGGAAATTCAAAGAACCACATATTTAAAGAACGAAGTAAAAACATCAAAACTGCTGCACGTGAGTGCAATTTCATTAAAAAAGGAACCAGAATGGTAGATGATCCATTAAATAATATACCTATCAGCACAAGATCGGCTAATAGAGTGTATAATTGCAATTAAATGAGACAAAAAATACAAAGAATATACCGTAAAATCTCGCGTATAATACGCACTCGTGTATAATACGCATACTTGTTTTAGCCCAAAATTTTCTGGTAAAATGGAAATTCGTGTATAATACGCACCATCATTTTTCAAGATTTTATGAAACATTTGTTAAAAAACTGAAAGTATAATAACAAACAGAAATAGGTACGCAACACCTACATTTTAGGTAATTTGGACTGAAAGACCATGTCGCTTCATAAAACGAACTGCCCATCCATATGACGCTTTAAATGTTGTTGTGCCTGTACGAGATTTTGTAAGTTCCAGCGCTTTAAGTCGTATTTCAATGCATGAAACACCGATGCCTTGTTGCCTTCTATCCACTACCCACTCCAATAATGTTTTTTCTAGGTCTGGAAGATCTGGTGGTGACCCACGATTCGCCTTTTTCTTACTAGGCAACACTTGCAGCGCCTCTTTGTTTTTTCGCCATAATCGAATATTACACTCGTTAATGGAAAAATGTCGACTTGCTGCCCGATTGCCGTTAGATTCTGCATATTTTACCATTAAGAGCTTTTCTGCTGCAGTGTAACATTTTCTCGAATTCGTTTTTAGGGCTCAGAATAATAAAATGACAAAGAGTGCGAAATGCGTATTGCGACAATGTCTGACCCATAAAGAAAAAACAGGCACATTCAATTTCGCGCCATTTTCGCTGTCAAATTGTGACAAAAACTTGACAGACTTTTCAATGTAGGTTACTTTCGAAATCGAAAATGACGTATTTTTTAGTACTCGCGTACAATACGCACCCGAGTTTTAGCGGGCAAAAATGAGTAAAAATTGTGCGTATTATACGCGAGATTTTACGGTATATATATATACGCTGGGAGGACAACGTTGGACAATCTTTGAAGGATCGGGGACTGGGGTGGAACCGGGCCGGGAGGGGGACAGCCGATGGGATAGTCTGGCGCTCTCTCTTCCAAACCTCTACACCTCACGGTAGAAGGGGAACGACTAAGTAAGTATATATATATATATATATATATATATATATATATATATATATATATATATATATATATATATATATATATATATATATATATATATATATATATATATCGGATTTTCCAGTCGACAACCCAGACTTCCGTCACGCCGCCTACAAAAACCTAGGGGGCGTAATTTCAGGAAAACGGCACATTACAGAACAACAGCGATTATCCGAACGTCGTTTATCCGAATCACCAGCGCCGCCAGGAAAAAAAATTACAGTAACTACTTTTAGTACACAAATTAAATAAATAAATAAAAAGATCGATTGAAATGGCGTGACAAGATCACCAACGCGGAACTCATAAGAACCAGACAGGTAAACGTGCAGTAAGAGGTGAGAAGATTATGCTGTGGTGATTGATATGACATACATCGAAGTAGAGTGTTGTGGAATGCCCAGTATAAGGGGTACCGTTAGAGGTAAACCGAACAGCATGCGTAGAAGAGAACTGGGTACAGAAATGAATGGGATAAAGAAAGCAAGGCACACGACATTGAGCGGACGGCTGAGGACAGATGATTTGGAAAGTATTTATCGAGCTGACGGGTAATGAATGAGTGTCTATCGCTGTAAAATACACGGAGAAGACAACTGGAGACAGAAATGAACAAAGATAACGAAGACATAGAAAGTACTTGAGCGGATGGCACAGGACAGGAGGATGTAGCATACATTTGTTGAAAGTCTATGCTCCTTAGGGAACTGATGATGATGAATATCGATGTGCTGCCGTTTTATTTGAACACACGGAGAAGAGAGCTAGAGTCAAATATGAAGGGGAATAAGAAGTCATTGAGCGGATGGCACGGGACAGGAAGACTTGGCATGAGCTTGTTGAAGGCCTATGCTCCTGGGGGAGCTGAAGGTTCATAATGATGATGTCTCTATAACCGTTGCCTTCTCTGTCGTTTTTTTTTCTTTCTGTCTTTAATGATAACTAACGTACAGACAACCAGAGAATGAAACCAGGAAGTTTAATGGAATAATCCTTTCTCCCTCGATTGGTTTAGTTTGAAGGATCATCTTCGTTGCACAAGGACAACTCCATCAGTGCTCCTATCTCCTCCCTTAGATCACACAAGGAGGATCTCAGCACAGTGCACGAACTCCGTGGCACCGGCGAGGATCCCAATGTGTGTACACAGGAATCACACGTTCTATAAATATTTTTAGGGTGGGTAGGTTTCCTAGTTTTTAAATTTTTGCCAGGGCAGCGGCTGTATGGCCTACTGTTTACGATTTCCAACTGCCGAGGGATTAACGTGTGCAAATTGCACACGGGACCTCCTATTTGTCGCCCTTATCCGAGAAGGCTAGGCATCGGATCTTACTTCCCAGAGTTCAGGGGAAAGTAAAACATCATTAGGAACCACTGGTAATGAAAAAAAATGTCCATTATTTATATTTCCTGTGCTGGGAGCAAACCCAGTACCTTTAGAATTAGATGCGGAACCATAACTGTGAGGCACTCCGACCCCATCTCCATCGAGAATGCTTCGCTGTTAATTTAGTTATGTTACTATCGATGCTGTGTTTTTGCTGTTGGTATTGCTGCTATTAATTTCCTTAAAATTTGCTGTAATCTAATTATTTTTGGGTTGTTGATGTTACGGCTGTGTGCACTTTAAAAAAATCAGTGTTGCCATTTTCACTTATTTTATGACTTCTCGCACTGTTCTTATCAGCGTTGCCAGTGTCGCGTATTTTATGACTTGTTATCACTATTGCTTTCGTTATCAAAGATTGCTGATCTGTTGTTATCAGTTTGTTACAGTTGCTAGTACAATTTGTATTTTAATTGATGTTATTTTGGCTGCTATTGTAGCTGTTGACATTGATGTATATGCTTTGTTGATGCGGTTATACTTACAGCTGTTGATTCTTTTTCGGAACGGTTATTTCTAGCTTAAACAAAAATATTTGTTATTGTCGCTTTTGTTGGTAATTTTGTTACTTCTTTTCTTGTGTCTGTTGTTATCGTTGTTTGTATTGTGTTGGTAATACTGTTACAATATTTTTTTTTTACATCTACTGTTGCTGGTAATTATGCTACAGAATTTCTTTTTATGTCTTTTGTTACAGCTATTTCTACTATTTTGGGTACTGCTGTTACAGGCTTTCTTGTTACATCTCTGTTTAACGCTATTAGTACTTTTTTATACAGGCTTTCTTATTATCGCTGTTGGTACTGTTTTGCTGGTTTGTTGTTGCGGCTGTTGATAACCACGCTGGTACTGTTGTTACTGGAAATGTTATAGGTTTTTTCAATCACGATATGTACTGTTGTTAATAGTGTTTTTGTAACGGTTATTGTTTCCCCTATTAGTACTGTTGTATTGATTTTGATGTTGTGGCTGTTGGTACTGTTGTGAGTACTGTTGTTGCAGCTGTTAATGCTGTTGAATTGGTCTTATTGTTGCAGCTGTTGGTACTGTTGTTTTGGTTTTTTTAACTGCGAATGTTGTTACCGCTGTTAGGGCTGTTGTATTGGCTTTATTGTTGCAGCTGTTAGTACTTCTGTTGGTACTGTTGTTGTCACTGTTATGGGTTGTTGTATTGGCTTATTTGTTGCAGCTGATAGCACTGCTGTTGGTACTGTTGTTACCGCTGCTGGTACTGTTGTGTTAATTTTTTTATTGCGTCTGTTGTTATCGCTGTTAGGGTTGTTATATTGGCTTTATTGTTGGCTGTTGTTACAGCTGTTGGTACTGTTGTTACCGCTGTTGGTATTATTGTTACCGCTGTTGGTATTGTTGTTACCGCTGTTGGTACTGTTGTTATCGCTGTTGGTACTGTTGTTACCGCTGTTGGTATTGTTGTTACCGCTGTTGGTATTGTTGTTACCGCTGTTGGTACTGTTGTTACCGCTTTTGGTATTGTTGTTACCGCTGTTTGTATTGTTGTTACCGCTGTTGGTATTGTTGTTACCGCTGTTGGTATTATTGTTACCGCTGTTGGTACTGTTGTTACCGCTGTTGGTACTGTTGTTACCGCTGTTGGTATTGTTGTTACCGCTGTTGGTATTGTTGTTACCGCTGTTGGTATTGTTGTTACCGCTGTTGGTATTGTTGTTACCGCTGTTGGTATTGTTGTTACCGTTTTTGGTACTGTTGTTACAGCTGTTGGTATTGTTGTTACCGCTGTTGGTATTGTTGTTACCGCTGTTGGTACTGTTACCGTTGTTGGTATTGTTGTTACCGCTGTTGGTATTGTTGTTACCGCTGTTGGTCCTGTTGTTACCTCTGTTGGTACTGTTGTTACCTCTGTTGGTACTGTTGTTACGGGTTTTGTTTTAGCGGTTATTGCCGCTGTTAGTACTGTTGATACAGGTTTAATGTCACATGTGCTAATACAGCTGTTGGTAAAGTTATTATTGATGCTGTTATTTGATGATGATATCCTTGTTTGTACTGTTGTACATGTTTTATTGTTACATTTGGTTACACCGTTGTTTCTAGTACTATAGTTACAGATGTTGTAACTGCTGTAAATTTTTTTGAAGTTGTTTCTGTTAGCATTCGTGTTACTGAATTTGTCATGCCTGTTATCGCTACAGCTTGAATATTGTTGCTGTATTTACTTTTGAAATGCTGTTTCTGTTGTTTCGGGTGTGTTATTGTTATTTGTTCGCATGCGTAGAAGAAAAGAATTGAAATGGTCCCCATGACAGATGGGATGACATGCGTGATGATAGGAAACTATACATAGAGATACAACAGGAGGTAATCTGATCATCAGATGACGTCCCACCGTCGATCAAGTGTTTCGGCCCCTTACTATCCTTTACACTCGGGAGGACCACCTGGGTCATGACTCCCAAGTGTCAGCCTCCTGTTGTCTTGTGTAGACAATTGAACCCACTCCACCTTGGTAGCAGCTTTAAAATCCACAATTTTCCGCCAGCTGGAGGCAATTTTGAAAGTAACCCCTATGTTGAAAACAAATTACTGTCCCGAGTTCCATAACCCATTGCGGTTGTTCCACAGCACATCACGACCAGGGACTGATATTGACACACCTGCGAGGAGCCAACGAGGCGTGAAGCCGCTGCGAGCTGGCAAATGAACTCTATTTGCACCCGACACGCACCCCCATATAATTCACCGCGGGTTACCTATAAGCTACCGTTGTTTCACTAAATTAACGATAAACTCAATGTACTGCGAACTTAGAAAAAAAAATTTCAATTTGCTGGATGTTTCCATCACCGCAGGTGGCCCTAGAGTTTACTGTCCCGAGCTCCACAGTCAGAATGATGCCTTTTCCGCAGTTTCACTGAGCCTCTTCAGTGCCCTTGCTCTTGACTGTCCCCTCAACCCCAACAGTTGCAATAGATCATACACTGAGGCAGCCACGAGCCCTCATGCACCCACCTCAACAGCCATGACCCTTGCAGTGAACTCATTGTTTCTCAGGTCCGCGGCCAGATCATTATATTTGGCCATTTTGAACGATTGCTGCTCGTCCAATCTGGATTCAAATGGCACGGTCAGTTCAATCAATATAACCTGGTGCGATGATGAAGAATGCAGCACTATATCCGGCCGTCTTCGAGATTTTCTGATACTCTCTGGTTATGCCCCTCAACCAGGTAGAGATGGCAAACTGCTACCTGATTTACTCGGTTTGGGGTGTGCTGACTTTCCCGCTCTCAGAAAGTATGTATTTGTGGTGCTCGGACTGACTTTGCTATTCGCCTTCATCTTTGCCAGGTCTATTGTAGCAGTCAGCTCATTTAGCACATTGTTGTGGCGCCATGTGTATCGTCCTTGCCCTAATGACACCTTGCAAGCTGAGAGCACGTGATCAAGTGTCTTATTTTAGCAACGTGCAGTGTAGTTTCACGCCGCAGGTCACGGCTTTCAGTAAATTATTGCGGGGATACGACGTCACCGCTACAGCAATACGTTAAAAGGGGATTACCTTGTATAACGACAGAATACAGGAAAACACGTGACGTATATCCGCAAGACTTCATGTGTCATTCTGCGGTTTCGATTGATTCTGTGTATAAACAAGGTGCATACAAAATCGCGTATCGTCTAGAACACAGTTTTAATCTTGGTTTGCTTAAAGTGTTATTAAAAGAACACATGCCAATGTTGTGTTGATTTCACAATTTCCTTTCTTACATCATTCTATTTTCTGTACTTGTAACCCATTTTACAAAGCGGATACGTGATAGAGCCTAGTGAGATTAATCCTTGAAGTGTGCATATTTTTGTCGCGGGCGCTTTGCGGGACAAGGTTAGATAAGAAACAGTTTCGGAATATGACTAATATGCCTAAGTAAACGCCTCACCTTTGAGATGGGTGTAAGTTTGTGTCACTAGCGTAATATCCAGTTGTTTGTAATAAGAAATGAACACACGCACACACACATACAATTACAATTTAATATAACGGAAGGACTTCTATCTGTGGTAGAAAACAGTGTGCCTCGCCACAATAAGGCAAACATCCTTTTGAAAAAAGCACCATTGTGTGTGTGTGATCTGCCTCTTTCTTTCTTACAGTGGGAATTCCAGAACAAGGTTTGCCTTGTAATGCTATTGTTGTTGTTGTTTAACTAGGACTGCTGGGCTTCTCGCTCTGTTGCGGCCAATACCATGTTGAAGATTCCTTGGTATTATCTACACTGTATATCTAGACTTTTCCTGTGGCTTTTCTGCTCTTCCGAAACGTGTTGAGTTGAAGTCATGAGCTCCAGTTTCTCCAGCATGGCTTGCATTGAAAGGATCATCACATCTGGTCCTAAGCTATGTAGAAGAAGCGCCTGGCAGACCGTGCATTCCCAGACATCCAAAGGGGCTCACCAAATATGCAGAGCCAAAATTATCTGCTCCTGTTCTGGGGCTCTCCCAAGGAATTGTCACGTTCTAAAGAGAGCCACACATTAGCTCATAATGAGATCTTCCTGCATGCAGTCAAACAGGCACAAGCCAGAGTTACGTCTGGGGCTCAAGTGCTTCCTCTAAACTTATTTTGTAATGCTGGTTTCTCAACATGTTTCACCACAGGGGGAATCACTGGAAGTGTGTGGATGATTTCAAGAGTCAGTGATGGTGTAATTGGCCTCACAGACAGTGGTTCACTTCCACATTTGTATACTATAACATTGTGGTTAGCTGGTGGTCATATAAGAATGACTCCATATATGCCTCTTGTAATGCTTTAAAAATGTTCCCTCAATCGCCAACGTATTCTTCTCACGTCTTGTTCCACTTGCACCTGTCAGATAATTAGATGCACGGCTCTGTTTTTCTTGTGTTGTTTCCTACCTGGCTCCAATTTTTGACGTTTGATATTATGATGTTTCATAATGTCTACAATAGCGGTAGGCAGTCCAGCAGCTGTGAGCATCTACTTTGGAAACACCGAGTTCTCTAAAGATAGACGTTGATAAAAATCATATCTGCTTTCAGACTTCAGATTATCTGGAATTAGGATTAAGTCAGTCAGATCAGGGGAGCTGTGAAAACTAAATATTTCACCGAATGTTAACTTCAATTCAAAGATTACATAGATTTATATTTCAGTTCACGAATAATGTGATTTTAGTAAGCTAACTTGCGGCGGGTGTTCACTGGGAGTACCTTCACACCTTATGAACACCTCACTTTAAAGTGCCGTTGGGAGATGAGTAGTCCCAAATGTACCTTGGTTAAAAATTCACACCGCCCGCCTTGGTAACCAATGTCCTCCTCCCTGCCTTCTACGCATCAAAACCCTTTTCCATGCTTTAAAAAAAAATTTTCTCTTGAATCTTTAGCCGTTCAGGGAAGTTGTGGGATTTATTTACAGCTCAGCAACCATGAAAGATGCTATAATATTTTGTTTAAAGATGTGATATCTAGCGATGTTGTGTTGGGTTATTGAAAAAGTTCCTTCTTATTTTTAAATGTTTATATTCTCACTTGTATTTATTGGATATACAAGACACAAATATCACAACAAGGAGCAACAACTGTCGTTTGACAATTAACCTTTTATTTATTTATTTATTATTAATTTGCAGAAAAAAATGAAATCTAAAGTGAACAATGAAGTGACATTACAAGATACATCAACAATTGCTGCGCAGTATTATGTGGTGATCAGGTCTATTCTGCTGTTGAGCTGAAATGTTAATGTAAATAGCAGTTCATGCATTAAAATGGTAGTTGATTGTCTTTATTTTGATGTTTATTCCACATAAATTATTTGGATAGCAGAGCAGAAGTAACAATTTTTTAACAGACGGTGAATTTTCATTCATCCTGTGGATGGAGTAAAATATTGGCAGCCTGTTGGCAAAATGGCTACCACCGAAAAATGGTACGTGTTTTCTCTGGTACGACCTAAGGCAGGGTAGGTAACCACTCAGTTATGACATCCGGTAGATCATTAATGGATAATTTGGTAGATCTTTAGGTGACGGAGGTGGGAAAAGGATTTTTAAGGTTAGGGAAATTTTGGACTAGCCCGTTCTCTCGCTGGCACAGATAAAAATTACATATAGGATGCAGTATTGTCTACCGGATCAATGGACTCGGTCGGACTTAAGTCACCACAGCGATCAGCGACTCGATTAGAAACTCGACTCACTGTTATGTATTTGTGACTCAACTCGAGGCTTGCCGATTGTGGTGAACCAACCTGACGTGTCCTCATTCAAATCGCGGTATTACGGAGAAATCAAAAATGGTTTCATTTAAACTGACATCACCCAGAAATCATAGCACAGGCAGTAACCCTTTTCCGCAGACTCGATATTTACTCCCACTTGTTAGGCATATGGGACACAATTGTTAGACAAATGTCGGTGAGACAGACCGGCCGTCTAAACAGTAACATTCCTAACTATGTAAACATAACTATCAAAACTGGGGGTGAAATATACCGTGCGCCGGGGTTAGAAATATTCAACAACAACAACAACAATCTGGAGTATTGGTCGTTAAAGCATCTAACGCTGTAAATTCACTAATGCATGAGATTTAGTGCTGATCAAGTGTATTATTCAGTCCATTCCGTTGAGGGGGGAGCAGTGTGGTTGCGAAGCTAATATTTCTAAAATGTAATACTGAAAAATAACTTTGATCAAATAAAAACAGTCAGTAAATAAGATAGTAAAAAATACTAAATATAGATTTTTTTCCCATTATCATTTAAAGTGATCGATGCGATTGTTCAATAAAGTGAGATAGTGACTATAAATAGTTTTAGATTTTTTTTTTTTTTTAGTATGCGCCGGACAGAGGCTTAACGAAAAAGATCCTGGTCTGATGAGTGTATTCTTTTTAGTTTTTATATTTTTACAGATTTGTCATCTGCACTCTGGGGGGAAAAACAAATACCTTGACATCACGAGCGTAGATATGTCGTGAACAATGGCGGATCCAATGCAAGTTGCCTGATGGGGAGATCTATATATAGTTTTGTAATTACCAGTGTTATGACCTGCGCGGGAGTATGATAAAATAACAAAGGATGAAAATGTCAGTATGACACACAACAAAAACAGTAGAGGTTTTTCATCGTCAAGGTTGCACTCACTCGGCAAAATACTTAATTGTTTGTTATAAACTAACAAACTGAAGAAAATATAATTTATAAGAACCTTATTATTATTCGACATTGCTCGAGCTGAAATGACACTTTGCCTTTAAGTTTGTCCAATTCGCCTTTATTGTTGACAAGAACATAGCAGCCATTAGACTAATGTGGCTCTAAATGCTTTTCATGTAATTTGTGTATGAAAGTCCTTGCGATGAATATTGTTTTACAGATTTAAAAAACTACTTCGTTCATTTTAAAAGGGTTAAATTACTGAGTTGTCTTATTAACTATATACTAACTAAATGACAAGACAACCGCGTCCTTAGTAATACGGATTATTCAAAAAAGACAAATCTTTTTTTTTTCAGGTGGATGTGCGACAGGTCCCAAGTCGAATAGTCTGCGCATACTTATTTCATTATTTAAACATATTTTCACAGCATTGTAATGGACAGATTTGTAGAGCATAAACATCGTTAAACACTTTTTTCGCATTCTTGGGTTCGTCCCCCGAACTCAGAAAGAAAGAATCAGAAGACGAAGCTCGCGCATTAAGGACGTAGGAATTGGAAGGAGAAAGGTGGTGGAGGGAGGTTGAGGGTGGCTGAGTGTGGAATTATAGCGGTTATAATGTATTTACAGATATTTTTTTAATATGTCAATTTTAAAATATGAAATGAATGTTTATTTTTCCCGCATCAAAGTTCTGTTCAGGATGGACCATACAGTCCCCTAAGAACGAGCCAACACTGATCGTGAAGCATCACCAAAATAGTTTGTTCTGATTATAGCTTGGTAGAGGGTGCCATTCTTAATTATTATAATTACTTCGTTGAAGTGTTTGCTTAGTTTTTAAGTACATATCTGAGACAGATCTCGTTGACATATATCGTTGTTATCTATAAGCATAGTATGCTTTTCAAACCTATATAATCGTTTTTACTTTCATAAATAAATAAACAAATGTAGGTCAGTGTGACGTATGTAAATATAGCCTCAGTAATCCTACAGAAATCCGACCACCTTCGCTTCCTCAGTTAGTGTTTACGTTTTGCGAAGGCAAAACCATGCAATTCGCTGTCTGTTGACTCACTTTTGAAGCCACGCCTATTTTTCATGTCTTTCTTGCGCTAACGAGTTGTTTACCTATTTTCGCAACATGCCAGATAACAGGGGAGCGAACCGGTCTGTTTACCTGAGTTCTCACGCGAGCTGATCTGTCAATCATCAGATAGCGACAGAAAGCACGTGGGGAAAAAGATCAGACACGGCAGCAAATTCAAGGGCGATAATAAATACTTCCCGATCACCTTTGATGTCCGACATTTTCTGGGGATTTAAGTATTTGATCTACGGCAGGGGGACGAAATTTAAGAAGGCCCGTTCGCACGGCATGCCTTCTGATGTCGTTCGGCATCGCGAGTGAGCGAACCGTAGAATCCTTTATCTCGGAAGCCAAGCTCGTTGATTTTCCCTGATACGACGAAGATGTGAATTGTCACATCTTTTAGAGATATTGAACAAAATCTATATATACTGCGTTCTCTCCAAATCAATTATCAAGTCTCTCAGGAAATTTTGGATAAACTAAACGTGTACACTAGAACCTATGTGAAATAGTGCGTTAATAGCCTTCGTGGGGATTATTCTGTTTTTCTGGTAATAATATAAGTTGTGCTTAAGTGTTAAATGTGTTAACGTTTTACCATTTTATTCACTGTGAGTCCCTAGCGTTAAGACTAGCGAAATAGCCAACGCGTAGACATTTTCTTACCAGTTGTTCAGCTTAATGTAAAAATCCATCAACCATTTTTTTACACCAGAAGATACGGTTTAGCTGACTAAGTAAAATGCGATAGAGTGACAGATAAAGTGACAGAGAAGAATGCGCATTATATTTCATTGTGTGTAATTATATAGTGACTAGCAATTAATATCGTGTGTAAAAACGATAGACGCCGACAATCAACTTGCTAGTAATGACAGGCGATATTTGTTACGGGAGCGTAGTCATAATTAAATTATAACTGACATTGTGCGCTGAGTGTTTTACTGGGTCGGAGGGGGGAAAGGCGGCATGCTTTTACCAAACCCGTACTCATTAAGCGACGCGCGATAGTATAGGCTAAGATACCGTGTGCCTTTTAATTTAATTAGGTGACGGAGAGTATAAGAGATCATACCTTACGCTTGATAGCATAGAATATTGACATTTTGGTTAAATGTTTTGTTTTTTCCTTACACAGTGCTTGATCAAAACCCAGCGGCCAGCGGTTTTCTGTTGTGGTCCTTTCATCAGTTACTGAAGGAATAATAGTTGTCGTTTTTACTTGGTGTTCGTCCCCGTACCGGTGTGAACAGGAATTGCCAGGGCGACACACTAACATTTATTAACTGTAAATTTGACTAACGGGACTTACAAAATACCCAGATTTTTTTCATTCAATTTTATCAGCCCGTTGTGGCAATATACATAACATTTTTCCCGACTTCGGACAGTCGTTTACCCAAGTGGATTTTATCCAGGAAAATACGCTGTTCATAATTGGTACTCACCCCAGAGCAAGCCGATATGATTATCATCATCATCATAATTAACAGTTTTAGCAATCATATGTTTTCCTGCTGTTTACTGGGAATGCAAAATAATTTTGAAAAGGCTTTTGACAGCATACATAGGGACAGTTTATGAAAAATACTGAGGGCTTATGGAATTCCAAGCTGCATAGTGTCAATCATAAAAAGCCTCTATGCCAACTTTACGTGTAGTGTTGGGCAGAGCAACCTAACCTTTAAGGTGAAGACAGGAGTACGACAGGGATGCCCCTTATCAACCACTCTGTTTTTAACAGTCATAGATTGGGTGATGCGCCAGACAACAGAGGGCAGTCCAAGAGGAATAAGATGGACTACATTTTCTACATTGGAAGATCTGGAATATGCAGATGACACTGCACTGCTAGCACATTCACATCAACACATCCATGAAAAAACGGATACTTAATAAGTTTAGCCAGCAGGTGGGCTTGAACATCAATTTAAAAAAGTCAGAGGTCATGACGCTCAATGTGAGCAACCCTGAGCCCATATCAGTAAGGAATCAGCAACTGGTACAGACAGACACTTTCACATACCCAGGATGCATAGTAACGCCAGACGGCGTGGCAGGCAAAGCCATCAACATCAGAATGAATAAGGCAAGAACAGCCTTTTTAAGCCTAAACAACATCTGGAAGTCCTCTCAATACAGCACAAGCACAAAATTAAGATTATATCAGAGCTGTGTGCTTTCTGTGCTTCTCTGTGGTGCGGAATGCTGGAGAGTTACAGAGAAGGAAATGTCGAAATTGTCCTCTTTTCACACAACATGCCTAAGAAAAATTCACCGAATCTTTTGGCCGAATACCATCACCAACCAAGATCTGCTTACTCGGAGCAAGCAAGAGGACATGCACACCATCATAGCTGGCAGACGCTGGAGCTGGGTTGGCCATGTCCTCAGAAGAGACCCCAATGCCATCACAAGAACAGCTATGCTTTTACCCCTGAAGGAAAACAAAAGAGAGGCCGACCAAAAACAACCTCGCGGAGGACTGTGGAGGCTGAGATGCAAAGAATGAACCAGAGTTGGGGCACTGTACGAAGGATGGCCGCCGACCGAGCAAAGTGGAATCAATTTGCTGTTGTCCTACAAGACGCCACTAGGCGTGATGGCCACTGACTACTTTGACGGTCGGCGGCTAAAGATCAAAGAAGACTGGGAATGCCATATCTCAGAGAGTTCCGGCATTAACTATTCTAGGTGACAATTGTGTATCCAGAAATCTACCACCAAATTAGGCGTTCCCCGTGTAAAATTTAATTATTATTGGAGGAACTGGGGCCCGATTCGGATGATTCCAACTACTGGACTGCATATGCACATTCATGGATTATTCTTCCAAAACTATGATAGGAAACTCTTTACAGAGCGATACAACAGGAGGCAATCTGATCATCAGAAGCAGTCCCCCCATCAAACAAGTGTTTCGGCCCAGTATACACCTTTACACTCTAAGGGGGACGGGCCCACTTGGATCATAACTCCCAAGTGTCTCAGCCTCCTGTGGTCTTGTATCGAAAATGACCCCATTTCACTTTGGTAGTAACTTTAAAATCTACAGCTCCGCCAGCCGTGGAGGCAATTGTGAAAGTAACAAAGAGAAGACAAATTACTCCGTTCGTTCCGTCGCACACAACTAGGGACAGACACGGACACACCTGCAGGAAGCCAACGAGGCTAGCCACTGCGCGCTAGCATCTGAAATTCTGTGCTTAACACCTCTTATAATATACACCGCCAGTTGCTCGTCAGTCACAACCCTTTCATCAGTACAATGAAAATCTCAACGTACTGTGGACTTAGAAAAATTCCTGGTGTTTTCTGTATCGCAGAGTTTACTGTCACGCTTTCCATAGCCCATCGCGGTTGTTCCACAGCGAGCACGATGCCTTTTCGGCAGTTTCACTAAGCCTCTTCAGTGCCCTTGTTTTCGACTGTCCCCTCAGCCCCAAGTTTCAATAAATCATACACTGATGCAGCCACAAGCCCTCTTGCGCCCACCTCAACAGCCATGACCCTTGCAGTGAACCCAACGTGTCTCAGATCCGCGGCCAGATCATTATACTTTTCCGCTTTGAACGAATGTTGCTCGTCCAATCTGGATTCAAATGGCCCGGTCAGTTCAATCAGTATAACCTGAAGCGATGCTGAAGAATGAAGCACTTTATCCGGCCGTCTCCGCGATTTTCTGATACTCTCTGGATATGCCCCTCGTCCAGGTAGGTCTACCGCCATCTCCCAGTCGTTTGCACACTCAAGAAGAGATTGTAAACTGCTACCTGGTTTACTCGGTTTGGGGTGTGCTGACTTACCTGCCCTCAGAAAGTATGTATTTGTGGTGCTCAGCCTGGCTTTGCTTTTCGCCTTCATCCTTGCCAGGTCTATTGCCGCAGCAAGCTCATTTAGCACTTTGTTGTGGCGCCAAGTGTATCGCCCTTGCTCTAATGACACCTTACACGCTGAGAGTACGTGTTCAAGTGTCTGCCTCCCCTGGCACAGGGGCACTGCTCATCATCCGACTTTCCCCATCTCACAAGGTTTGTGGCCGACGGCAGCAGGTCATACATTGATCTAACAACGAAGCTGAGCCTAAGAAGTGCCATATGCCATATATCATTCCATGTCAAGGACCTCTGCAGGGCTCCTTCCCATGTAGTCCATTGGCCTTATTGGCCTGCTGCACTGCGTTTTGCAACCTCTTATCATTGTTTCACCAGACTAGGTAAGGAGCGAATGAGTGGCCACGTATAACAGAGAAAGAGAGAGAGAGAGAGAGAAATATTTTTTTTGGTTACAGGAAACACTGTACCTGCAAACTTCTGGTTTTTTAACTATTGTTTATTTATTTTTTTTATAGCATTTTAGTGGGAACTTGTTCTTTTCTTTACTGTCTTTTCTATACCCTAGTGTTAATCTTTGACCTTTTGGGTTATTAACTTTCTTTGGGATCCTTTTTTTTTCTCACCAAGGGGGGAGGGCACTTATTGGGTTATTTTCCTATGTCTGTAAACATGATTATATATATATATATATATATATATATATATATATATATATATATATATATAATATATATATATATATATATATATATATATATATATATATATGTTTGATGTTGTAAAGTTTAAGTGATAATAAACTAAACAAAACTTAACGTAGTATGTTGGTCAGACCCGTACCCAATTATCCGTAGTTTTTTTTCAAGTTTGTGCGTATTGTTGTCACATAATTGTGTGTGCGTGGGCGTGTGTAGTGTAACTTATATTTCATATAGGGAGCGAAAGGTCGTCTGATATTAAAATATAGTCGTATAGATAGACTGGACTAGAGAAACTACTCACTCCAGAGACAGATCTTCCTTTTACACTATTCCCTCGTGAAAATCTATTTCTTACACCTTTATTCTCACATATTTACCACTACCACCTCTGCTCAGACGGGACCATAAATATCTTCTGACCTATCTTTAAAAATTTACGACGGTCAGTTAGAGGCACTTGCAGGACAGAAAGAAGTAGGGCACCAGATAACGCAAAAGCATCAGAAGTGTTAGGGACACCACATAATAAATTAATTAGGACAGTTAACTATCCAAGTACAATTAGAACTAAATCCTGTTTTGAATTTTTTAAAATCGGTTACCAAACAAAAATGTTATTGATTTTTATTTTTAAACGTGGCAACAAAGACAAATTGGGAACGGTATTTTTATGCACCCTTAACGGCAGGTCTTTAAAATAATGTATGAGAAGGGGTAAGGGCATGGTTGCTATGGGAAAACCAGGCCAATTTCTCTCCTCCCCCCGTTTGATCAAATCTCTTCGTAACTTACCATTTTCAAAATCAAAATGCACAGTGTTGCGATGAGTTTTGACAATTCATACTGCTATATTCAGCTGATATAAATTTATAATAAAACTAGCAACAACCCGTCAAAATTGACAGGTTTTTAATTGCAGCCATCTTATCATTTTTGATCCATAATAATAAGTCTAGCAATAACCCGTCAAAATTGACAGGTTTTTAATTATAGTGTGTAGTTTCTGTTACATGTATTACAGACCGTACTATTACTACTGTGGTCATTTCTTTGCAGGCGACCGTCATTAGATATTTGTAGTGAAAATTATATGGATGTATTAAATATGAAGACATGGAGTAACCTTCCTAAATGACATGTGGAGAAGTGATAAGGATCTAATGGACTGAAAATTGACTAAATAACTTACATTTCTTTTATGACAACATGTCACGTCTTGAAGAAACAATCAAAAACTTACATTTTAAGGTTATTTTTAAGAAAATAATGAGTTAAATCCATTTCCCGAAGGAAACTGGACAGAAGAGTATCTTGATGTCTGTTGATTTAATCTGCATCTCCGCACCTTCCTGTCTCCAGTTCATGTACTGTTTATCAATTGTGTTGTTGGCTTCTTTCCATAATCAAACTGTTCATGCACACCGTCATTTGCGCACTTTTCTATTTTCGGGAGAGTACATATAAGGGAAACAATACAATTATTGTCTAACTTTTAACTACAGTGCACCCCTTAGCTGTGATTTAAAGTTAATGTACTCTCTCAAAAATAGAAAAGTGTGCAAATGACAGTGTGCATGATGTGACCGACCGATGTACTTACGGCGGGAATTATGTTATTGGATGAACTAATCCCAAAATTCATATTTTTTAGAATTTGACCGAAAAAAAATTCCTAATCGCTCGTTCCCTTAACGCTATCCAAATATGTTTCCCTTTAGCATTTAGCCTTCTTGTGGCGAGGCGCGTTCTTCTCAACCTAAACTGAAGTCCGTTGGTTATATCAGAGCGCATTTTGCCAGTGAAAACATAAGTCAGCTCCGTAAACTGAAGCGCAGTGTTGATAAAAACTGAGTTGATAAAAATGCCTGCTAACTTCTATCAGCAAGTATGAAGTAGCCCTGAAAAGGACTGCTAGCTCGACCAGCGTTGATAGATATTATCCTGAAAAGGACTAACATTATCTATCTGCAAGCATCATGAAGCCCTAAAAGGACTTGTGTTCTGAAAAGGACTGCCAACTACATCAACGTTGCCCGTACCTCCTCAGTATTCAGCGAACACCTGTTGTATCAAATGCAAATACAAAATGTGACAAGATGACTATCCAAATGAAAATTTATGTATCTGGACCATTACTGATCATTCTTAAAATAAATTTGCATAATTTATTCACAATGTTCAAATGACCGCAGACAATCTAAAAAGCATTTATTTAAGTTGCCAAAACATAAAGTACGCTAAACAAAAAGAAGAGATATAAAAACTAAAGCCCACGTCCCCTAGGCATTAAAGAGTAAAGAGAGAAATATTAAAAAGAAGGAATATTAAAATAAAGGAAAAGGGGTGCTCCATATATTCTGCAGACGTTATGAACACGTGATAATAAAAAAACAACAAAATTGTGGCCTTGAAGAAACAACACAAGAAAAACAACAAGTACAGCGTGCTAAACAGCAGTGGTTCTCAACCCTTTTTGGCACATGCCCCCTCCTCCTGAGCCTTATTTACCTCTGTGGCCCCCTCATAGTTGCTGTTAGCTGGAAAAAAAAGTACTTTATCACCTTTCTGTGGCCCCCTAGAAATATGGCATGGCCTCCTAGGGGGCCATGAGCCCACGTTGAGAAGCACTGCTATACAGAATACAACACACGTGTGTTAGTAGGGTCCGAAAAGGGAGTACATAATATTTAAACTGTCCCATATCGTGCGTTCTTCGTAAAAAGCGACTAAGCGGTTACCCCATCCTGTAAAAAAAATTAAACCACAAAAACTTCAGCAAACAATATGAACAGGTCATCTTAAAAAAAAAATTACAACAAGTCCATTCAGTCATTCAAGACAGAAGGTCCTCTGACAAGGAGGTTCATGACGCAACGTAGACAAAGCTGAAGGGAGTCTAGGTTGCAGAATCATCTTTTGTCTTCTAGGGAGAACTGGCGGCAGACATGAAGGAGATACAGCAGACATGAAGGAGATACAGAAGGCATAGAAAGAGCTTGAGTTGATGGCACAGGACAGGAAGCGTACGTTTGTTGATGGCCTATACTCTTTGGGGTGCTGAAGGCTGATGAAGTGAATGAATGAAATGAATATACAGGTATACCTCGGAGATATTGCGGTTTCGGTTCCAGACCACCGCAACAAAGCGAATATCGCAGTAAAGCGGGTCACACCCATTTTTTTGGCTTCCCGGTGCATATGAAGGCCTTCATTCATGTTTCTCTTCTTCTTCTTCCGTCCTTAGCCACCGACCGTCAAAGCAGTCAGTGGCCATTACGCCTAGTGGCGTCTTAGGGCAACAGCAGATAGGTTTTCTTTGCCATTGTTTCCCATCACGCCTATTGGCGTCTTTAGGGCAACGGCAAATCAATCCATTTGCTGTTGTTTCCGTAATCGAAGTGACTGGCAAACGGGTGATCAGCCCGTTGGTTCATTCATGTTTACACTATGTCTATTAAGTGCGCAATAGTACTAGGTCTAAAAATACAATGTACTGTAAAATTATAAATACTTTATTGCTAAAAACTCGATTCGCTCGAAGCGATGTTCCTGCCAAAATCTATCGGAAGAAGATCGCACGTTCTAGAAAAAAAAACATGAATAATTTGAAGAAAAAAAAGCGCCATATCTGCGAAAGCGCGAATATAATGCGGATTATATACCTGTGGACAATTTTTTTTTTTATCTGGACTAATATAATCTAGGTTGAAAAGAGCGCTCCTCACCAAAACGACCAAATTTTTTTTTTTTTGAATGACTGTAACTATGCTCTCAGAATGCGTACATCGACATAATTGCTATTTAGACAAATACGTGGACGGCTCTTTCAAAAATGTTCTCCATTACGGCCCCTCCCAGAGGTTTTTGTCTAGTTGGCCACACATTTACAGCTGGGCAGGCTGGAGCGTGACAGCTCCGTGTTTCAAACCCCGAACCTTTGCTGTGAGAAACCAACACTCTATATCAGCGTTTCTCAACCTTTTTATCCTGAAGGAACCTTTGAAAATAATTTTCAGGTCTCAGGGAACCCCTGCTTAAAAATCATTATATATATATACATATATAGCTCACAGTACGTTGACGTGATCAGCAAGTTTTAAATATACTAATCCAATATGACAATGGTTTTTTAACTGAAAATGATTTTTTATTTGCATCAGTTATTTTGGCCAACTTATTAGCCTTCTCTTCTTGTGTGGTTCCCTCTTCCCACACAGCAATATAATTTCCTATGGTATGTGGGCCTTGAAGGAAAAACACACAAGAGAAAAACATACAAGTACTGAGGTGCTTATACAGCAGTGGTTCTCAACCCTTTTTGGCACATGCCCCCTCCTCCTGAGCCTTATTTACCTCTGGCTGATAGAAAAAACTTCAGTTTTTTCCTGTTTTTCAATTTTCTACTTGATATATTTTTTGTACTTATTTAAGTAGGCATACAAGTCTGATAATAAATGTGTATTCTGCCAGATGCAAATGATTAGTTTTCTTTCATAGTTAAAACTAAAAAGACTTTTAAGTCAACCCTAGCTGGGGAAAAACAAGTAGTTAAGCTTAACTTATCTGTCTTGACATTTATCTCTTTCCTTCCCTTTATCCTTCTTGACATTTATCTCTTTCCTTCCCTTTATCTTTCTTGACATTTATCTCTTTCCTACTTTATCTTTCTTGACATTTATCTCTTTCCTTCACTTTATCTTTCTTGACATTTATCTCTTTCCTTCCCTTTATCTTTCTTGACATTTATATCTTTCCTTCCCTTTTATCTTTCTTGACATTTATCTCTTTCCTTCCCTTTCATAAATTAAAAAAAAAATAAAATTCAAAAGTTAAACAAATTAAATTTCTCTCAAATAACTCGCTTAAGCCAAAATAGGATTTAATTTTTCTAAGATAAGCTCGGTTGATTTTATATAAATAAAGGATGTAAATTGATTTTAATTAATGTTATTTACAAAATGAAAATGTATAGACAATGTTGAATAGTAAAGCTACAAAAAATGATAGGAGGAAGTATTATGAATAAAAAAAATATAGCCTGCTCCGTTACTGCACACAACTGACCGCTAATATTAATATCGCTCGGCGAGCAAAAATAAAAACAAAAAACAAACGACGTTTATATTTTTTCAGTTACTCGCGGAACCCTTAGAGATCTCTCACGGAACCGCGGTTGAGAATCCCTGCTCTATATCATATGCACCCTGGATAATGTATGTGTATCACCTCTGGACAAGTGAAGGAACTCAGTTGATGGCAAATTTTTAGTAGACAAATTTTGAGAGGCCCCTAATCACATTACCCGTTCCCACCCCCGCGAAATATTAGACCACCGAGAGTTCGTACCCTAGAGGAGACACATGAGACTTCAAGATTAGAAGAGACAATGGGCTTTTTCCAACGCTGGACCACGTACGTCGAAAATCACTATATATTTTATTGTGCTGCATGCTGACTAGATGCTGTCACTTAGATATTAGAATAAGCATCATGATTTTTATTTTGTTGTATGAGGATTGTGAGGGGAGGAAAGGGGAGGGATTAAGAATAAATCCAACGCTATAATAATTTGACTGCTCGGATCGTCGCGGAGTTGGACGCTTCGTCGTATCACGTAATTTGTTTGTTTGTTGCTTTTTGGAAGCCAAAATTCTAATGGAGTGTGGGTGGGGCCCGGCACCTTCCGGTTCATGCCTCCCGAAACGACCCGCTTCCCACGATGAAGCACGACCACGATTGGAGGTAGGGTGTAGTGAAATTTTTCCGTAAGGGCTTGGAATCTACTGCGGAGTTGTTGGGAGCTTTTTTTTTTTATGATATGAAGGGAGATATAAAATATAGTGGATTAGTTTTCTGTTTGTAAAAAAAGATTTGTTTTTGAGGGGGGAAAGGAGTGACTTTGTGAGTAAGGCGGGAGGTTAAGTTTTTTTTGTTTGGGAATTCAATGTTTTTTGTAAGGTTAAATATATTTTTTGTGAGGGGGGGACTTTAAATGGGAGCGTTGGAGGAGGGAGGGAGAGAGGAGAGAGGGGGGGAGGGAAAGGGGGGGAGGAGGAAGAGAGAGGGGGGGGAGGGAGGGAAGGGGAGGAGGGGGGGGGAGGGGAGGAGGAGAGAAAGGGAGAGGAGAGGGAGAGACTGAGAGGAGGAGGGGAGGAGGAGGAAAGAGGAGGGAAGGGGAAAGGAAGGGGGGGAAGAGGAGGAGAAGGAGGAGGGGAGGAGGAGGGGGGGGAGGGGAGGGGGAGGGGGAGGGGGGGGAGGAGGGGGGGGGGGAGGAGGGGGGGGGGGGGGGGGGGGGGGGGGGGGGAGAAGGGGGGAGGGAGGGGGGGGGGGGGGGGGAGAGGGAGAGGGGGGAGGAGAGAGGAAGGGGGAGAGAGAGGGAGGAAGGGGGGAGGAGGAGGGGGGAGGAGGGGGGGAGAAGGGAGGGGAGAGGGGGGGGGGGGGAAGGGGGAGGAGGGGGGGGCGGGGAGGGGGGGAGGGGAAAGAGGGGATGGGGAGAGGGGGGGAGGGGAGGAGGGGGAGGAGGGAGGAGGAGAGGGAGGGGGGGGAGGGGGGAGAGGAGGGGGGAAGAGAAGGGGGAGGAGAGAGGGGAAGGAGAAGGAGGAGGGGGAGGGAAAGAGAGGAGAAGAGAAAAGAGAAGGGGGAGGGGAGGGGGGGGGGGGGGGAGGAGGGGGGGGGGGAGGAGGAGGAGGTAGGGGGGAGGGGGAGGGGAGGGTGAAGAGGGGAGGGGGGAGGAGGGGGGGGGAGGGAAGGAGAGAAAGAAGGGGGGGGAGAAAGGAGAGGGGGGGAAGGGGGAGAGGAGGAGAGGGAGGAGGGGGGAAGGAGGAGAGGAGGAGGGGGAGGAGGGAGGGAGGAGGAGGAGGGGAGAGGGGAAAGAGAGAGGGGGAGGAGGGAGGGGGGGGGGGGGGGAGGGGAAGAAGAAGAAGGAGGAAGGGGGAGGAGGAGAGGAGAGGGGAGAGGGGGGGGAGAAGAGGAGGGGGGGGGGGGAAGGGGGGGAGGAGAGGAGGGGAGGAGGGGAGGGGAAGGGGAGAGAGGGAAGGGAGGAGAAGAGGGAAGGAGGAGGGGGAGGGGGGGGGAGAAGGAGGGGGGGGGGGGGGGGGGAGGAGAAAGGGGGGAGGGGGGGGAGGGAAGGGAGGGGAGAGGGAAAGGGAGGGGGAGGGGGAGAGGGGGAGGGGAGGAGGGGGGGGGGGGGGGGGGGGGGGGGGGGGGGGGAGGGGGAGGGGGGGGGGGGGGGGGGGGGGGGGGGGGGGGGGGGGGGGGGAGGGAGGAGGAGGAGGAGGGGGGGAGGAGAAAGAAGGAGGAGGAGGAAAAGGGGGGAGGGGGGGGAGAGAGGAGGAGGAGGGGGGAGGGGGAGGGGAGAGGGGGGAGAGGAAGGAGGGGAGAGAGGGAAAGGGGAAGAGGAAGGGGGGGGAGGAGGGGGGAAAGAGGGGGAGGGAAAGGGGGGGGAGGGAGGGGGAGGGGAGGGGGGGGAGGAGGGAGGAGGGGAGGGGGAGAGAGGGGGGGGAGGGGAGAAGGGGAGGGAGAGGGGGGAAGAAGAGGGGAAGGGGGAAGAGGGGGGGGAGGAGGGGGGGGGGGAGAGGGGGAGAAAAAAGGAGGGAAGAGGGGGGGAGGGGGAAGAAGAGGAGGGGGGGGGAGGGGGGGGAGGGGAGGAGGGGGGGGAGAAGAAAGGAAGAGAAGAAGAAGAAAGGGGGGAGGGGAAGGGGGAGGAGGGGAGGGGGGGAGGGGAGGAGGAGGGGGGGGGAGGAGGGGGAGGAGAGGGAAGAGGGAGGGGGGGGAGAAGAGGAGGAGGAGGGGGAGGGGGGAGGAGGGGGGGGGGGGGGGGAGGGGGGGGAGGAGGGGAGGGGAAAGGGAGGGGAGGGGGAAAGAAGGGAGGGAGGGGGGAGGGGGGAGAGGGGGGGGGGGAAGGGGGGAAGGGGGGGGGGGGGGAGGGGGAAGGAGGGGGGGGGGGGGGGAGAGGGGGGGGGGGGGGGGAGAGAAAAGAAGGAAAAGGGGGGGGGGGGGGAGGGGGGGAAGGGGGGGGGGGGGGGGGAGGAGGGAGGGGGGGGGGGGGGGGAGGGGGGGGGGAGGAAGAGGAGGAGGGGGAAAGGGGGGGGGAGGAGGGGGGGGAGGAGAAGAGGAAGGAGGGGGAGAAGAGGGGGGGGGGGAAGGGGGGGGGGAGGGGGAGGAGGGGAGGGGGGGGGAGGGGGGAAGGGGGAGGGGGAGGAGGGAGAGGAAGAGGGGGGGGGAAGAGGGGGGGGGGGGGGAAGAAAGAAGAGAGAGAAGAGGGGGGGAGGAAGGGGGGGGAGGGGGAAGGGAAGGGGGGGGGGGAGGAAAGGGGGGGGGGGAAGAAGGGGAAGGGGAAGAGAAGAAGGAGGGGGGAGGGGGGGAGAGGAGGGGGAAGGGAGAGAGAAGAAGAGGAAAGAAGGAGGGGGGGGAGGAGAAAGGAAGAGGAAGGAGGGGGGGGGGGAGGGAGAGAAGAGGGGGAGAGGGGGGGGAAAAAAGGGGGAGAGGGGGAGGGGAGGGGAAAGGGGGGGGGGGGAGGAGGGGGGGAAGGGGGGAGGAGGGGGGGGGGAAAAGGAAAGAGGAGAAGAGGGGGGGGAGGGGGGGGAAGAAAGAAGAGAGAAAAGGGGGAAGGGAAGGGAGGAGAGGGAGGGGGGGGGAGGGGGGGGGAAGGAGGGAGGGGGGGGGGGGGAGAAGAAGGGGGGGGAAAAGGAGGGGGGGAGGAGGGGGGGAGGAAGAAAAAGAGAGAAGAAGAAGAAGGAGGAAGAAGGAAGGAAGGGGAAGGGGGGGGGGGGGGGGGGGGGGGGGGAGGGAGGGGAGGAGAAGAGGGAGGGGGGGGGGAGGAGGGAAGAAGGGGAGGGAGGGGAGGAGGGGAGGGGAGGAGGAAGGGGGGGGGGGGGGGAGGGGGGGGGGGGGGGGGGGGGGGGGAGGGGGGGGGGGGGGGAGAGGGGGGGGGGGGAAGGGGGGGAGGGGGGGGGGAGAGGGGGGGGAGGGAGGAAGAGGGGGGGGGGGGAGGAGAAAGAGGGGGGGGGGGGGGGGAGAGGAAGAAGGGGAGGGGGGGAAGGGGGGAGGGAAAGAAGGGAGGGAAGGAGGAGGAAGAAAGAGGGGGGAGGGAGGGGAGAAGGGGGGGGGAAAAGGGGAAGAGGAAGGAAGGAGGAAAGGAGAGAGGGAGAGGGAGAAGAAAAGAGGAGGAGAAGAAAGGGGGGGGGAAGGAGAGGGGGGGGGAGGGGAGAAGGGGGGGGGGGGAAGGGAGAAAGGGGGGAGGGGAGGTCGGGGGGGGGAGGGGGAGGGGGGGGAGGGGGGGGGGGGGGGGGGGGGGAGGGGAAAGGGGGGGGGGGAAGAGGAGGGAGGAGAGAAAGGGGGGGGGAGGGGGGGGGGGGGGGGAGAGGAAGGAGGAGAGGGGGGGGGGGGGGGGGAAGGGGGGGAGAAGGAGGAGGGGGGGGGGAAGAGGGGAGGAGAGAGGAGGGGGGGGGAGGGGGGGGGGGGGGGAGGAGGAGAAGAGAGAGGGAAGGGGGGGGGAAGGAGGGGAAAGGGAGGGGGGGGGGGGGGGAAGGAGAGGGGAGGGAAAGGGGGAGGGGGGAGGGGAGAAGGGGGAGGGGGGGGGAAAGGGGGGAGGGAGGAAAGAAAGGGAAGAGAGAAGGGAAGGGGGGGGGAAGGGAGGAAGGGGGAGGAGGGGGGGGGGAGGGGAAAAGAAGGGGGGGGAAAGAGAAAAAGGGGGGGGGGAGGGGGAGGGGGGGGGGGGGGGGGGGGGAGGGGGGGAGGGGAGAAGGGGGGGAGAGGGGGGGGGGGGGGGGGTGGGGGGAAGGGGTAAGGGGAGGGGGGGGGGGGAGGGGAGGGGGGGGGAGGGGAGGGGGAAGGGGGGGGGAAAGGGAGAGGAGAGGGGGGGGGGGGAAAGGGAGGGGGGAAGAGAAGGAAGGGGAAGAAAAGAGAGGGGGGAGGGGGGGAAGGAGGGGGGGGGGGAGGGAGGGGAGGGAAGAGGGGGAAGGGGGGGGGGAAGGAAGGAAAGGGGGGGAGGGGGGGAAAGGAGGGGGGGGGGGGGGGGAGAGGGGGGGAGGGGGGGGGGGGGAAAGGGGGAGAGGAGGAAGGGGGGGGGGGGGAGGGGAGAGAAGAGGGGGGAGAAGAAGAAGGGGAGGAGGGGGGGGAGGGAGGAGGGGGGGAAGGGGAGGGAGAAGAGGAGAGGGGGGGGGGGGGAAGGAAAAGAAGGGGGGGAGGGGAGGAGAGAGGGGGGGGGGGGAGGGGGGGGAAGGGGGGGGGGGGAGGGGGGGGGGGAAAGAGGGGGGGGGGGGAGGGGGAGGGGAGGGGAAGAGGAAGAGGGGGAAGGAGGAGAGGAGGGGAGGAGGGGGAGAAGGAAGGGGGAGAGGAGGAGGGGAGGGGGGGGAGGAGGGAGGGAGGAGGGGGGGGGGGAGGAGGGGGAGGGGGGAGGAAGGGGGGGGGGGGGGGGGAAGGGAGGGGGGAGGGGGGGGGAGGGGGAGGGGGGGAGGGGGAGAGAAGAGAGGGGGGAGGGGGGGGGGAAGGGGGGGGGGAGGGGGGGGGGGGGAAGGGCGAGGGGGGAAGGGGGGAGGAAGAGAAGGGAAAGGGGAAGGGGGGGAAGAGGAAAGGAGAGGGAGAAGGGGAGGAAAAGAGGAGGAGGGGGAGGAAGAGAGAGGAGGGGGAGAGAGGAGGAGGGAGAGGGAGGGGGGAGGAAAGGGGAAAGGGAAGAAAAGGAAGGAGGAGGAGGAGGGGGGAGAGAGGGAGGGGGAGGGGGAAGGGAGAAAGAAGAGAAGAGGGGGGGGGGGGGGGGGAGGGGGGGGGGGGGGGGGAGGGGGGGGAGGGGGGAGGGGGGGGGGGGGGGAAGAGGGGGGGGGGGGAGGGGGGGGAGGGGAGGGGGGGGGGGGGGAGGAGGGGAGGAGGGGGGGGGAGAGGGGAGGGGGGGGGAGGGGGGGGAGGGGGAGAGAGGGGGGAAGGGAGGGGGGGAAGGGGAAGAGGGGGGTAGGGAGGGGGGGGGGGGGAGGGGGGGGGAAAGAGGGGGGGGAAGGGGGAGGGGGAGGGGGAGGGAGGGAGAGAGAAGAAGGGGAAAAGGAGGGGGGAGGAAGGGGGGGGGGGGAGGAAGGAGGGGGGGAGGGGAGGGAGGAGGAGGGGGAAGGGGGGGAGGAGAGAGAGAGAGAGGGGAGGGGGAAGGGGAAGAGGGAGAGGAAAAGGGGAAGAAGGGGAGGGGGGAAAGGAGGAGGGAAAGAAGGAGAAGGGGGAGGGGGGGGGGGGGGGGGAAGAAGAGGAGGAAGGGGAGGGGAGAAGAAGGGGGAGGGGGGGGGGGGGGGGGGGGGGGGGGAAGGGAGGAGGGGGAGGGGGGGGAAAAGGGGGAGAAGGGAGAAGGGGGGGGGGGGGGAGGAGGGAGGAGGGGAAGGGGGGGAGGGGGGAAGAAGGAGGGGGGGAAAAGGGGAGGGAGGAAAGGGGGGGAGAGGGAGAAGAGGGGGGGGGGGAGAGAGAGGGGAAAAGGGAGGGGGGGAGAGGGGGAGGAGAGGGGGGGGGGGGAGGAGGAAAGGGGGGGGGGGGGGGAGGGGAAGAAGGGGGAGGAGGAGGGGGGAGGAGGAGGGGAGAGAGAAGGGGGAAGAGGGGGGGGGAGGGGAGGGGAGGAGGGGGGGGGGGGGGGGAGGGGGAGGAAGGGGGGAGGGGGGGGGGGGGAGGGGGGGGGGAAAGGAGGAAGGGGGAGGGGGGGGGAGGGGAGGAAGGGGGGGGGAGGGGGAGAAGAGGGAAGGGGGGAGGGGTAGGGGGGGGGGAGAGAGGGGGGGGGGGGGGAGGGGGGAGAAGGAGAGAGAAGAGAAGAGGAGGGGAGGAGGAGGAGGGGCGGGGGGAAGAGGGGGAGGGGGGGGGGGGGGGGCGGGGGGGGGGGGAGAGAAGAGAGGAGAAGGAGAAGAAGAGAAGGGGGGGGGGGGGGGGGGGGGGGAAGGAGGGGGGAGGGGGAGGGGAGGGAGGAGGAGGGGGAGAGGAAGAGAGGGAGGAGGGGAAGAGGAGGAAGGAAGAAAGAAGGGGGGGGGGGGGGGGGAAGAAGGGGGGAGGAGGAGAGGAGAGGGGGGGGGAGGAGGAGGGGGGGGAAAAGAGAGGAGGGGGGAGAGGGAGAGGGGAAGAGAAGAGAGAGGAGGGGGAAAGGAGAAGAAGGAGGAAAGAGGGGAGGGGAGGGGGAAGGAAGAGGAGGGGAGGAAGGAGGGGGAAAAAGGAGAAGGGGAGAAAAGGGGGGGGGGGAAGGGGGGGGGGGGGAAGGAAAGGGGAGGAGGGGAAAAGGAGGAGAAGGGGAGGAAGGAGGGAGGGAGGGGGAAGAGGAGGGAGAGAGGAAGGGGAGGGGAGAGAGAAGGGAGGAGGGAGAGGGGAAGGAAAGGGGGGGGGAAAGGAGGGGGAAAGGGAGGGGGGAGGAAAAGGGGGGAGGGAGAGGGAGAGGGGGGGGGGAAAGGGGGGGGGGAGGGGAGGAGGGGGGGGAGGAGGGGGAGGGGAGGGGAGGAAAGGGAAGGAAGAGAAGAAGGGGGGGGGAGGGGAAGGGGGGAAAAGGGGAGGGGAGGAGAGGGGGGGAGGGGGGGGGAGGGGAGAGGAGGGGGGAGGGGGGAGGAGGAGAGAAAGAAGGAAGGAGAGGAGGGGGAGAGGGGGGGGGGGGGGGAGGGGGGGGGGGGAGGGGAGGGGAGGGGGGGGAAGAAGGAGAGGGAGGAGAAGAAGGAAGAAGAAGAAGGGGAGGGGGGAGGGAGGAGGGGGAAGAGGAGGAAGGGGGGAGAGGGGTAAAGAGAAAGAGGGGGGGAAAGAAAGAGAGGGGGGGAAGAAGGGGGAAGGAGGGGGGAGGGGGGGAAGGGAGGGGAGGAGGAAAAAGAAGAAGGGGGAGGGGGGGGGGGGAGGGGGGGGAGGAGGAGAAGAGGGGGGGGGGGGGGAGGAGGGGGGGAGGGGGGGGGGGAGAAGGAGAGAAGGGGGGAGAGGAGGGGGAAGAAAGGGAGGAGGAGGGGGGGGGGGAGGGGGGGGGGGGGGGAAGGGGAAGGGGGGGGGGGGAGGGGGGGGGGAAGGGGGAGAGAGAAAGGGGGGGAGGGGGGGGGGGGGGAGGGGAAAAGGGGGGGAGGGGGGGGGGGGAAGGGGGGGGGGAGGGGGGAGGAAGGGAGAGGGGGAAAAGGGGGGGGAGAGGGGGGGAGGGGGAAGGAGAGAGGGGGAAAGGGGGGGGGAGGAGGGGGGGGGAGGAGGGGGGGGAAGAAGGGGGAGGGGAGGGGGGGAAGGAGGAAAAGAAGGGGGGGGGGGGAGGGGGGAGGGGAGGAGAGAGGGGGGGGGAGGAGGGAGGGAGGGAGGGGGGGGGAAGGGGGGAGGGGGGAGGAAAGGGAGGGGGGAGGGGGGGGGGGAGAGGGAGGGAAAAGGGGGGGGGGGGGAAAGAGAAGGGGGGGGGGAGGGAGGGGGAAGAAGAGAGAAGGGGGAAGAAGAAAGAGGGGAAGGGGAGGAGGGGGGGGGGGAAAAGGGAGGGGGGGGGGGGGGGGGGGAGAAGGGGGAGGAGAAAGGGGAGGGAAAGGGGGAGAGAGGGGGGGGAGGAGGAAGAAGGAAGAGGGAGGAGGAGGGGAGGAGGAGAGAGGAGGAAGAGGAGGGGAAGAGAAGGGGAGGGGAAGGGGGGGAGAGAGGGGGGGAGGAGGAGGGAGGAGGGGGAGGGGGGGGGGGGGGGGGGGAGGAGGAGAAGGGGGGGGGGAGAAGGGGAAGGAGGAAGGGAAGGGGAAAAGAAGGGGGGAGGAGGGGAGGGGGAGGAAGAGGGGGGGGGGGGGAGGAGGGGGAAGAGAGAGAGAAGAGAGGAGGGGGGGGGGGGGGGGGGGGGGGGGGAAGAGGGGAAAAAGGAGGGGGGAGGGGAGGAGGAAGGAGAAGAGGAGGAAGGGGAGGGGAAGGGGGAGAGGAAGGAGGGGAAGGGGGGGGGGGAGGGAGGAAGAGAGGGAAGAGAGGGGGGGAGAGAGAGGGGGAGGGGGAGGAAAGAGGAAGGAGGGGGGGAGGGGGAGGAGGAGGGGGGAGGAGAGGGAGAAGGGAGGGAGGGGAAGAGAGGGGGAGGAGGAGAGAGAGGAGGAGGGGGGGGGGGAGAGAGAGGGGGGAGGGGGGGGGGGGGAGGGGAGGAGAGAGGAGGAGGGGAGGGAGGGGGGAGAGGGAGAGAAGGGAGGGGAGAAAGAGGGGAAGGAAAAAGGAGGAGGGGAGGAGGGGGGGAGGGGGGAAGGAAGGGGGGAGAGGGGGGGGGGGGAGGGGGAGGAGGGGAGGGGGGAGGGGGAAAAGGGAGGGGGAGAGGGGGGGGAGGGAAGAGGAGGAGGGAAAGGAGGAGGGAGGGGGAAGAAAGGAGGAGGAGGGGGGGGGGGGGGAAGAGAGGGGGGGAGGAGGAAAGAGGGGGGGGGGGGGGGAGGAGGGGAGGGGGGGGAGGGGGAAAAAGGGGGAGGAGGGGAGGAGGGAGGAAGAGGAGAGGGAGAGAAGAGGGGAAAAGAGGGGAGGGGAAAGGAGAGAAGGGAGGAAGGGAAGGGGGAGGGGGGGGGGGGGGAAGGGGGAGGGGAAGGGGAAAAGAGGGGAAGGGGGGGAGGGGAGGGGGGGGAGGGAGGGGGAAGAAGGGGGGGAAGAAGGGGGGAAGAGGGGAGGAGGGGGAAGGGGAGGGGGGGAGAGGGGAGGGGGGGGGGGGGGAGGAGGGAAGGGGGAGGGGGGGGGGGGGGGAGGGGAGGAAGGGGGGGGAAAGAAAGAAGGAGGGGAGAAGGGGAAGGGAGGAGGGGGGGAGGAGGGGGGGAGGAGGAAGGGGGGAGGAGAGGGGGGGGGGGGGGGGGGGGGGGCGGGGGGGGGGGGGGGGGGGAGGGGGGGGGAGGGGGGAGGGGGGGGGGGGGGGGGGGGGGGGGGGGAGGGGGGGGGGGGGGGGGAGGGAAGGGGGGGGGGGGGGGGAGGGGGGAGGGGAGGAGGGGAGGGAGGAGGAGGAAGGGGGGGGGGAGGAGGGGGAGGGGGGGGAGAAGGAAGGAGGAGGAGGAGGGGGGAGGGGAGGGGAAGAGGGAGGAGGAAAGGGAAGAAGGGGGAGAAAGAGAAGGAGAGGGGGAGGGAGGAGGAGGGGGGGGGGGGAAAAGGGGGGAGGGGGGGGGGGGGGAGGGGGAAGGGGAGGGGGGGGGGGGGGGGGGGAGGGGAAGAAGGGGGAGGGGAAAAGAGGGGGGAGGGGAGGAAGGGAGGGGGGGGGAGGGGGAGGGAAGGGGAAGAGAAGAGGAGAAGGGGGGAGAAGAGAGAGAAGAGAAGGAAAGGGGAGGAGGAGGAGGGGGGAGAGGAGGGGGGAGGGAGGGGGGGGGGGGGGGGGGAGGAGGGGGAAGAAGGAAGAGGGGAAAGAAGGAGGGGGGGAGAGAAGAAAGAAGGAAGGGGGGGAGGGGGGGAAAGAAGGAGAAAGAAGAGAGAGGAGGGGAGGGGGGGAGGAGGGGAGAGGGAGGAGGGGGGGGGAGGGGAGGGGGGAGGAAAAAAGGAGGGGGGGAGGGGGGAAGGAAGGGGGGGGGGGGAGAAGAAGGGGAGGGGGAGGAGAGGGAGGGGGGAGGAGGAGGGGGGGGGGGGGGGGGGGGAAAAGGGGGAGGAGAAGGGGAGAAGAAAGGGAAGAGGGGGAGGGGGAGGAGGGGGGGGGAAGGGAAGGGAAAAGGGGGGGGGGAAGGAAGGGGGAGGAAGAGAGGGGGAGGGGAAAGGGGAGGGGGGAAGGAGGAGAGAGGAAGAGAAGAAGGGGGGGAGGGGGAGGGGAGGGGAGGAAGAAGGGGGAAGAAGAGAGGAAGGGGGGAGAAGAGGGGGGGGAGGGGGGGAGGGGGGGGAGGAGGGGGGGGGGGGGAGGAGGGAGGGGAGGGGAGAGAAAGGGGAGAAGGGGAAAGAAGGGGGGGGGGGGAGGGGGGAGGAGGAGAGGGGGAGGAAGAGGAGGGGGGGAAGGGGGGGGGGGGAGGAGGAAGAAGGGGGGAAAAGGAAGGGGGGGGGGAGGAGGAGGAGGAGGGGGAGGGAGGGAGGAAGAGGGGAGGGGGGGAAGGGGAGGGGAGGAAAAGGAGGGGAGGGGAAAGAGGGAGGGGGAAAAGAAGAAAGGGGAGAAAGGGGGGGGGGGAAGAAGGAGGGGAGGAGGAGAGAGGAGGGAAGAGGAGAGAGAGAGAGAAGGGAAAGAGGAGAAGAGAAGAGGAGGTAGGGGGGGAGGGAGGGGGGGGGGGGGGAGGAGGGGGAAAGGAGGAGGAGGAAGGGAGAGAGGAGGGGGGGGAGGGGGGAGGGGGGGGGGGGAAGAAGGAGAGAGGAGGAGGAGAGGAAAGAGGAAGGAGGAGAGGGGAAGGAAGGAGGAAAAGGGGGAGGAGGAGGGGGGGGAGGGGGGGCGGGGGGGGGAGGAGAGAAAAGGAAGAAGGGGGGGGGGAGGGGAGGAGGGGGGGGAAGGGAGGAGGGGGAAAAGGGGGGAGGGGGGAGGAAGAGAGAGGGGGGAAGGAAGGAAAGGGAGGGGGGGGGGGGGGGGGGAGGGGGGGGGGGGGGGGGGAAAGGAGGAGGGGGGGGGGGAGGGGAAGGAGAGGGGAAAAGGGAGGAGGGGGGAGGAAGAGGAGGAAGGGGAAGGGGAGAAGGAGGGAGGGAGAAAGGGAAAAGGGGGGGGAGGAGAAGGAGGAGGAAGGGGGGGGGGGGGGGAAGAAGAAGGAGAGGGGGAGAGGGGGAGGTAGGAGGGAGGAGAGGGGGGAGGGGGGGGAAGAGGGGAGGAGGGGAGGGGAGGAAGGGGGGAAGAAGAGGGGGGAGGGGGGGAAGGAGGGAAGGGAGGGGAGGGGAAGGAGAGAGAG